>APFE031465628.1:125684-201866 GCA_000404065.3 Pinus taeda | reverse complement strand
ATATATAATTCATATAATTTTTGGAAGTTTTTAATTTTATAATCATTTAAATTTATCTTAAAAAGTTATCAATTATCTTTTTACATAAAAAAAAAATAGATGTTAAGTAACAATAATATTACATATGGCACTTGTTATATATGCTTTGTACAAAAGCATAATATTAATAAAATAATAATATAGCTCCGTCCCCTTCCCTAACCAAAGAAAAACAAAGTGATATAGAAACTGAGAGTTTTACAAATTGTAGTTTCTAGCTCGCCTTCCATTCGGTTTTGTCTTTCTTCGTTTGCCCATATTTTCTTGGTCGGGCAACTTTATATTTTATATATAACAAAAAAAAATTGGGATTTGTTATTATGGACTAATGGAAAATTATGTGATGTAATTCTTGGGATTGTTGTTGTTGAGATTGAAGAATAATTAGGTATTTATAAAAAATAATATATATTTTATATTTAATAATATTATTTTAAAATATTTTATAATTAAATAAAATTTATTTTATTAATATATTTATATATTTTATATCTATATATATAACTATTAATTTTTGAAATTAGATAAAATGATATTATTGTTTTTACATTTATATAATATAGTTGAGAAAAAATGAAAAGCTAGGTTTTTTTGGAATTTATTATTATTTTATTAAATGATATATTTTTAATTATATCATTAATATTTTTAGTTTTTTTCAAAAAAAAAATTGCTGTCTCAATAAATTTAATTTTCTAAAAGTGTTAGTTTGTGGATACAAAGAAATCATTATTTTGAGTGTCTTACATGTTCTACTTATGTTACTTGCATAGACTTAGTTCTCTTACATTCATCATTATAAGATACATTAACTTTTGTTTTGATATGATTTAGTATCATTTTGTGAGATGTTATGACTCAAAACAAATATCATATTAATATTGATGGTTTAGAAGTGAGAAAGTGAAAGAATGATTATCATTATGTGTGTATATTAAATTTTCTTAATAATGATTGATATTTTTGATAATTTAAATTTGAAACTCCTAATAATAAATTGTCAATAACAATGAATGCAACATAATAAGTCTTCTGAAATCCAAATTCCTTTTAAGGTTTCTTTAAATTAGTGACCATTCATCATATTTTAGAACTTATGGATACAATCAATATATTTGAATCTAGGAATTTCTAATTTATCCTTATTTTTAGATCAGGGACAGAGTAAATTAAGTGGACTTGTTGTGAGCTAACTCATACCAGGTAAAGTTCAAAGTATTTAAAAACTAAATAAAACCATATTTACAAAATTCATCTATAAAAAAATGCAGTGACATAACTAAATAAAACCATATACACAAAATTCATCTATACAAAAATGTAGTGACATAACTAAATAAAACCATATGCATAAAATTCATTTATACAAAAATGCAGTGACATGCCACTACGTGGCTCTTGTTATTTAGTATGTATACAAGAAGTTAATAAATAAATGTTCGCACCCTTACATTATTCATAGTTTTACTATGTGGATTAGAATTGAAAAAAATATATTATAAACAATAAAATTTAAGTAAAGAAAACATTAATATACTAGTTTAGATTCATATTAAATTTGGATTTACTAAATGCTATTAAAATGGATCTAAGCTGGTATTTTGGCATTCCATAACGCATTTCCTATGGTTCATCGTAAGATATACCATGCACAAACACCATGGACTATGCAATACGGTAGGGCTTGTAAGCCGCCATTTGTAAATCCATCGAATGATTAACTCAAACTTTTAGTTTTGACAAAATAATCTTTGAACATAGAACTTCTTTCATCACAATCTTCATTAGGTAGAACATCAAATATTAGAATTGAAGGAATCAAGGTTTCTTCCTTAGAGCACATAATTGATGATCAACTAAAACCAATGCATGGAGCACTCAAGTCAAGTTCTTGTTGTTCATTTTCTAGCTCAACCTGGTTTCTTCTCCAAACCTTAGTGTGATTTTCTCCTTTCTTGGTAGAATTGTTATCTTCCTTGGTTTTCTCAGGCAACCTCTTCACATTGAATTCTCATGTAATGCGTCCAAGAATTAAAACATTATGTATTATACATGAATGAAGGAGAAACTGACATATACTTTCTTCTATTGAAGCCATTTGGATATTTGTCTTGTTTACAAACTTGCTTCTAGAAGTTTGAAAATGTCTTTTATAATAATTTTTGTCATACGCTTTGAAATCGCTAGCCTTATACTCGAAATTTGTGCCTGAAAAGCAATAATAAAAAAGTGATAATTTAATACATGGATAAGTACTGTTTTGTTGATGCACAAATGCCTTCAAATTTTATTTTCCTAGCGGATGAAGATTGCTTAATTGTTTTGGTGTTAAACATGAAATATTGCTTCAACCATGGGTCATCTATGCTTGTCTTTTAGCTGATCGAAGAACATCTTCTACCATGTCTTTTTGTTGAGAAGAGCAAAGATTTCTCCAATTAAATCAAACTTGTTGTAAAGTTAAATTAATTTATTATTAGTTGTTAGATGTAGTAAATTATGCTGCAAAGGAAATACTTCCAAACTAGACAACATTTTGATCACATAACATATCAAATCTCCCTTCATTTATACTCTTCTTCCATATGCTACTACTTTACGACGTTTTCTTTGCAACATCTAGTGTAATTGCTAGTTTACAACCAATTGAGTTTTTTTAATTTAGATACTTTCCTAAACACAATACAATGGGATCAAACTTATGAGAGAGAGAAGGGGGGAGAAGGGAGAGAGGGAGGGAGATAGTGACAGCGCAGGAGAGGGGGGCGAGAGAGATAGAGGTGGGGATAGAGATGGAGTGACAAGGGAAAGATGGAGAGAGAGTGAAGGAGAGAGGAGAGGAGGGAAGAGCCAGAAGAGGAGACGAGAGAGATAGGGAGAGAAAGGGTAGAGAGACAGAGAGTGTGTGACAAAAATATGGAGGGGAGAGAGGGAGAGAGATAGTGATAGAGTTGGAGGGAAGAGAGAGAGAGAGAGAGTGATGGTGGGAGAGAAAGGGAGAGAGAGGAGAGAAGCAGAGGGAGAGAGAGATGGAGTTGAAGGGAAATAGAGAGGCACAGAAGAAGAAGGCATGAGGGAGAAAGGTGGAGAGAGATAGGGAGTGATAAGGAAGAGATGGAGAAAAGAGAGACAGGAGAGTAAAAGTGAAGAGAGAGAGAGAAGGGGGGGAGAGAGAGAAAGAAGGGGAAGAGAGAGGGAGGGAGAGACATAGAGATATGGAGAGAGAGTGTGTATGTTTGAGAAGTGAGATTGAGAGAGGGAATAAGAAAGAGACAACTAGATACAAATATAGATATTATATAGATATTTTATAAACAATGTAGATCCATCTTAACTCTAGATCTATCAAGTGCCGAGAGGGACCAAATCTCTCAAGGTACAAACCTTTCCTCAAGTTTTGCACTCGAAAACAAGGTTTGCACTTCCAGAGATTGATCCCTCTTGACACTTGATAAATCTCGGTTTAAGATGTATCTAGGCTGATATCTAATCACAAAAAAGACAAAGTATTGTAAACTATAAATAACTTTAACAACCTAATGGTTACAAGAAAGAGCTGTTTAATTTTGTGACTGGGTTTGAGATGTATCTAGGTTGGTATATAATTACAAAAAAGACAAAGTATTAGATATTATATAGATATATATAAACAACATAGATCCATCTTGATTCTAGATCTATCAAGTGCCAAGAGGGACCAAATCTCTCAAGGTACAAACATTTCCTCAAGTTTTGCACTCAAAAACAACGTTTGCACCTCTAGAGATTTGATCCCTCTTGACGCTTCATAAATCTGGGCTTAAGATGTATCTAGGCTGGTATATAATCACAAAAAAGACAAAGTATTATAAACTATAAATAACTTTAACAACTTAATGGTTACAAGAAAGAGATGTTTAAGTTTGTGATTGGGTTTAAGATGTATCTAGGTTGGTATATAATCACAAAAAAGACAAAATATTGTAAACTATAAATAACTTTAACAACCTAATGGTTACAAGAAAAAGATAATTTGTTTTTGTCACAACGGAGCTCTTTCCAATGAAAAACTAAAAGGTTAAAAATTAAGATACCATTGCAGGGCAACCAATATTTAATAAGCCATAGGCCTATTAATGAATTCGGATGGTATATGTCTACCACTAAATTATTTACTTATTCAAATCTAACAATAAGCTTATACAAACTTGAGATGAAAAAGGACAGGGATTTCGTTTAGAAACACTCTAGTCCCCCATTCTCTCATTCAGACTATGGTTTATGCAATGACAACATTTTCAATAAACGCTCTAGTCCGCCATTCTCTCATTCCGATAATGGCTTATGCATGACAACATTTTCAATAGCTTCTCTCGAACGCACAACATTTGTGGAGCTCTCTGCATCTTCTTCCCATATCTCAGGCAGTGCTTCACTCATGTTGCGAATACATTCAAGTCCAAAATCTGCACCCTTTGTTCGGACCGAAGTGCCTACCTGTTAACAGTGAAAGCTAATGTTAAAATTAGATGAAGATTCGAAAAATTATACCTTCTACCAAAAGCATCATATCACTTTCAGAATTATATGGTCATATGGAGGCCTGTGTGCCTTCCTGCGGCTATATTAGAGCGACTGTCATCAAAGAAAGTCTGCGGGGAGACATAATAGATTTGGACGCAACTCTTGCAATTAACACTGTTGAATTGACACCCCTCGCACTGGGGTCAAAGCAGCGATGCTACCTTTTCTTGGTTGTGTGCGAAGGGGGATTCGGTATAAACTTCCTATGGTACCAGGATGTATTAATCGTAACGTAGATCTGTATTGTTTTTTACTGTACTATATGGTTCATTTTTATGAAGAATGGATAGTTGAATGAAAATGACCATCAAAGTGTTTTGGGCCATACCGTTCTTTGTGGATCAGCGTTTGCAATGCGAATAACCTGATCCATGGCCTCTTTTGAGGGCTTGCAAATTATGGGTGCCCTGCGGAATGTAGAGTTATGAATGGACTCATCCCATTCATTATTGCCTTCGGTGGTTTGTGGGCTTGCAAATTATGGGTGCCCTGCGGAATGTAGAGTTATCAATGGACTCATCCCATTCATTATTGCCTTCAGTGGTTTGTGGGCTTGCAAATTATGGGTGCCCTGCGGAATGTAGAGTTATCAATGGACTCATCCCATTCATTATTGCCGTCAGTGGCTTGTGTAGGACGATGAAGTGTCTCAAACCATATTATGTCTTCAAACCAATCTTCTATGTCAAGCCTGTTAAGGACCTTTTCAGTATGAATTTTCTCTCTGTTTGTAAATACCTGTATTACATAACATAGTCGCAAAACAGTTAAGCAGCATGCTTATAAATTTCCAAAAAAAGTCTAGGACTTAATCATGTGTTATCGTGATATAAAGAATTTGAAGGGATCTAATGATCTGAAAAATTTCCTTTGAGGCATGCTATTAAGCATGTTCTTCAGGACAGGATCTGGTTTAAGATTTTCGTATGGTAATCTTCCATGTACAAAACTGCACAAGGAATATTTATTTAGAGTGAGTCAAGAAGGATAGCGTTTCAGGCTAAAAGCAATCAATGGTATTCCAAACAATCAATGTTTATTCGACTGTTTTGAATGTTGAAACATTAAATAGCTGTAAATTCACCAACCAGAAGACATAAGATTTCTTAATTACCTGTGGTAATCGTCATAGTCAAATTTATAACCCTGAGCCTGAACAGATCACAGAAATTAGTAAGATATAACTAATGAATTCATGAACATGAAAGTGGAGAAAGAGGATCCCAATTCAGTTGCTATTCTCAACCATGAGGTTGAACATAAGTCCATAATTGCCATATATTAGAAATTGATATGGATAGTAACTGTTAAGTAAAAGGACATCTAGAACATTATCAGTGGGCCAAGAAGAGAAATCCCTGAGGTTTAAACGTTACAGATGAGAAACAGGGTTTCGGTTTTATAAATTTGCAAAAGGTGCCTTGGCAGAGTGGTGACCAGTGGATCAATTTCCTTGGGTTAAACCATAGAAACCCCAGGATTAATTATGGATAGCATATCTCAGATGTTCTGCAGTCATTTCAGGAATCATGATCTTATTGAAAGCAGCTCATAACTCCTCTTGAGCTACTTGCTAAAACTATTACAATTCACAGGGTTGCTAATTCCTCAGCAATCAGCTATGAAAGGTTCCCAGTGCCAAAAACCAGTGATTTTAACCTTAAAAGTTGAAATACAATGCTGAATTACAAGAAACAAAAGGGATTAAATGCTTACCTTGAGTCCAGCCATGGTTGTCCCATAATTCTCATACAGCTTTTTGTCATAGTCTCCGACTCTGCTCTCTTCAACCCCGAGCTTTTGAATCATATAATCTGTTATACACCAATTAGGCCGTGCACACAATTCAAACCTCTAAAGTTCCCTCAATGCCAAAACAGAAATCTTATTTGCATTCACAACCCCAGTAGGGGTGGGATGATCCAACTCTTCGTAGTGCATTGAATATAGACCATGAAAATTGTATTGAATATCAAAATTAAGCTCAGAACCTTGCAATCGGGTCTGATCACCTTCAAATTGCAAAGTTGGAGATGCATGTAGGGAGATTAGGGAATTGGCAAGGAATTTGTGTTGTTCGAGTAAATTTGACTGGATCAAATTATTAGTGGTGTATACAGGTAGTTATGGTTTTACCCATAATATTTATATGGTATCTTATTTAAAAAGCTAGAAAACACCATGTGAAATCGTCTTGTTAGCTAATGAGATCAAACAATAATTCCTTTAAACACCACTATCTCTGGGTACTCTCTGATCCTAACAAAATTAAATAAAAAAACTCTAAATTTCCAACCTGAACGGTGCATTTCGATCCACACTAAAATTTAA
Source organism: Pinus taeda (assembly GCA_000404065.3). Taxonomy (NCBI): domain Eukaryota; kingdom Viridiplantae; phylum Streptophyta; class Pinopsida; order Pinales; family Pinaceae; genus Pinus; species Pinus taeda. Next base: position 194,933 of record APFE031465628.1, on the reverse strand, counting down.
ACATTAATATTCCAAAAAATACACTGTTTCAGACTTACCAGATTACCTTGGCACATGCTTTAGCAAGTCCGGAACTTGAGGAATATAATGTGTTGAATACAAATCTAAAAAGAGCAGATTGGAATCAGAAATGAATACATGCAGCCTTAGTTCAATATCTTATATGGACAGACTAAAGAATAAGATTCAAATTCTTATTATATGTTTTTATAAATGTATATATGTTTAATTTATATATTAATTTATTTTATAATTATTATTGTTATTTAAGATAAAATTATAATTAATAAATTTTTATGTTTTTAATTTTTATTTTAATATGGTGAAATATATTATGAAATAGTATTTTGATGTTTATGAGTACTTACTCAGCATTGAATTTATATTGGGCAAATTTATATGATTACAACATTTTAATCTCCTAAAAAAAGATTGTAACTCATTAATATCTTTAATAACCTAAAACTATAAAAAAGAGATATTAAAGTTTGTCAATTAAATTTATCCTTGATAGTTAAGAGAGTTTAATGATAATCTCTCTCAGATTCTTGGTGATTAAGAAAGTTTAATGATAATCTTTTTCAGATTCAAATTTTATTGTAACATGATGTTCCATTAGAAATCACCTTTATACTGGTTGTCTTGACTACGTTGAGTATTTCTTAATTCTTCTTGTGAATAACAGGGAGTGTAATAAGGAAAAAAAGTTTGCTCCTGCTCATTTGGATATAATTCTAATCCGGAGCTCTTTCAAATGAAAAGCAAAAAGGTGGAAATTTAAGATAGTATTGCATCTCATCATAAAGGAAAAGATATTGTTCCAAATAAGCATATTATTCATGGATTTGATCTTAACCTGTTTGGAATGGACATTACAGCGTCCCGTAAAGGATTTACCAGGTCACATTCACACTTATTAGAGACAATAGGATTTTCTTTTGGGGAGAGACAAAACTCAAGATTACAGAGAATAAGAGTTTCCTCGAGCAGAAGCAAACGCCCCATTCCCTCATTCAGACTATGGCTTATGCAATGACAACATTTTCAATAATTTCCATGGAAGGCACAACATTTTTGCAGCTCTCTGCATCCTCTTCTTACCATATCTCAGGCAGGGCTTCTGTAATGTTGTGAATGCGTTCGAGTGCAAAATCTGCTCCCTCTGTTCGGACTGAAGTGCCCACCTATTGACAGTGAAAGTCAATGTTAAAATTAGATGAAGATTCGACCAACTATGCACTTTTGGAAACCATCATATCACTTTTAGAATTATATTGTCCTACCAATACAGTATGGAGGTCTGCACGCTTTCCTGCGGCTATATTGCGGCGGCTGTCATCAAAGAAAATCTGCGGGGAAACATAATAGATTTAGACGCAACTCTTGCAATAGACGCTGTTGAAATGATACCCTTCACACTCGGGCAAAAGCAGCGATGGTACGCCTCCTTGGTTGAGTACCGAGGGAGATTCTCTATATACTTTCTATGGTACCTGGATGTGTTAATCGTAATGTAATATGTATTGCTTTCTAATGTATTAGATGATTCATTTTCATCAGAAATTGATCGCTGAAGGAAAATGACCATCAAATTTTTAGCGCCATACCGTTTTTTGTGGATCAGCATTTGCAAGGCGAATAGCTTGATCCGTAGCCTCTTTTGAGGGCTTGCAAACTATGGGTGTCTTCGGGATTGTGGAGTTATCAGTGGACACATCCCCTTCATTATTGCTTTCAGTAACTTTCGAAGGAGGATTAAGTGTCTCAAAGCATATTATGCCTTCAAAGCAATCTTGCAACCCCAACCCCTTAAGGACCTTTGCAGCATGTACTTTGTCACCGTTTGTAAATACCTGTATTGCATAATATATAGTTGCAAAAGAGTTGAGCAACATGCTTATAAATTTCCCCAAAAAAGGCCTAGGACTTCATCATATAGATTTTGAAGGGATCCATATGATCTCACAATTTTCCGCTGAGGCATGCTTAATAACAAATTCTTCAGCACAGGATCTGGTTTAAGATTCTCATATGGCAATCTTCCGTGCACAAAACTGTATAAGAAATATTTGTTTCAAGTGAGTGAAGCAGGATAGCCTTTAAGGCCAAAAGCAATCAATCGTATTCCAAACAGTCTAAACAATGAAAGTCGAACCAGTAGCATTTTCTCTGGTTTGTTGAAAGTTGAAACATTAGATAGCTGTAAATTCACACCCAGAAGATACTAGGTTTCTTAGGTACCTGTGGTACTCGTCATAGTCAAATTCATAGCCAACTGCCTGCATAGATCACAGAAATTGGTAAAATATAACTAATGAATTCATGAACATTAAAGTCGAGAAAGAGGATCCCAATTCAGTCGCTATTCTCAGCCATGAGGTTGAACATAAGTCCATAATTGCCATATATTACAAATTGATATAGGTAGCAACTGTTAAATAAAGACATCTACAACATCATCATCAGTGGGGCAAGAAGAGAGATCCGAGGCTTAAACGCCACATATGAGAGACAGGGTTTCGGTCTTATAAATTTGCAAATGGTCCCATGGCAGAGTGGTGCCCAGTCGATCAATTTCTTTTTGTTAAATCATAGAAACGCATGGAGTAATTATGGATAGGATATCTCAGATATTCTGCAGTCATTTCAGGAAGCACAATCTTATTGAAAGCAGCTCATAACTCCACTCTTAAATTACTTGCTAAAGCTATTACAGTTCACAGAGTTGCATACTTCCTCAGCAATCAGCTATAGAAGGTTCCCAGTGCCAAAACCAGTCATTTTAACCTTAAAAGTTGAAATACAATGCTGAATTACATGAAACAGAACGGATTGAATGCTTACCTTGAGTCCAGCCATGCTTGTTCCATAAGTTTCAAACAGCATTTTGTTATAGTCTCGGGCTCTGCTCTCTTCAACTCCGACCTTTTGAATCATATAATCTGTTGAACAACAACTAGGCCGTGCACACAATTCAAATCTCTAAAGTTCCCTAAATGCCAAAGCAGAAATCTTATTTGCATTAACAACCCCAGTAGGGGTGGGATGATCCAACTCTTAGTGTGTGCAATAGTGCATTGAATATAGACAATACACCAATTGTATTGTATTGAATATGAAAATTAAGCCCAGAGCCATGGAATCTGGGTCTGATCACGTTCAAGTTGCAAAGTTGGAGATGCATCCAGGGAGCTCATGTAATTTGCAAGGAATTAAATATTGGAACTCTAAATATGCAACCCTAAGGGTGCGGGTTGCATTTCAGACCTGGGTTCACATTAAAATCTAAAAGACACTAAAATCACATATTGTTTCAGAGTTACCAGATTACCTTCGGTATTCTTGGTACATGCTGCATTAAGTCCGGAATTTAAGGGATATAATGTGTCATCCATATCTAAAACAGCATATTGTAATCGTAAATGAATGCATACAGCCATAGTTTAATACCCATTGAAAAGGGGAAAATGTAAAAACCAAAAACAAAAACAAAAGTTTGATGCTCACCAAACGGAAGGCACTCATATCGAGGCGTATCGTCTGTCACGCTTTGAGTCTCTATCAGCGTCATTATCGATCACTCTGCAATACATAAACTCAAAAATTCTCAAAAAGTTTCACTGAAGTATATGTATCCGAAAGCCATAAAAACAGAATATCGTACGAAATAGTGCTTCAATAAGCCCAAAAAACTCAGAACCGTCTAGGAAGATTGCCCGGACAAAATACCAACTATGTTTAAATTAGGAAGGAATTACCTGGCTGAATGCAATAAAGAGGGAGGCAATGCCTGTTGAAAGAAACGAGGACTCTGAGAATATGTAAAGACAACAAAAAAACAGGCTAACGAGATTGAGATGGAATGGAGAGGAAAGAAGAGAGGAGTTGAAGAACATTGGTGGGCTTAAATAGATCTCTGAATGGCTTAGGTGAAATGCTGAGAACCGTCCAGTTGGAGTTGGAACCTGGGTGGTTGACATCATCATTTCAAACCCAAGAACAGGGGTACCTGGGGGCGGATCTTGTAAACTTGTTCAGAAAGTATGTTAAAAATGTTTATGTCAGCAATGACAGAATTATAACTGTGTGAAAAGTGAGGTTGGGCCGAGGGGGATGTTGATTCCCCATGCTATCCACCTCATTTTGCACACGTCTCTACTTTTTAATTAAATCGTCCAATCATGTTTCAGCATTATGTTGGCAGGTGACTGCATTGCAAGCTTATGTGATCTGCCCAGGGGAAAATTATCTGGGGAGTTGGGTTGTTACTGAGGGAGATGGTGGCAGTGGCCTTGTAGAGTATATAATGATTCTTTTGTGCTATAAAAATTGTTTTCTAAAGTTTTATCTGATAATTTTGTGAAAAGCATGAGCTTCATGAAACATGGTTAATAAAATATAGTTTTTCTCTAATGAAAGAAAGGATTTTAATGATGTCTATAAGATCAAGCACGGTCTAAGGCATTTAGGACCCCAGTTCATCACAATTTCAAACTTTTCTTTAAGTCTGTTTTCTCTCAGCCATCACAAATTCAATTTTTTCACAAAGTATATTTTCCTGTCATGAATCTTGAGTAAGAAGTTTGCAGTTTTGATAAACCAAGAAGTCTGAGGCACCTAGGACTCCAGCCCATCATCACTGTAATTTTTTTTCTAAATCTACTCTCTTGTCATGAATCTTGACTAAGAAGTTGGCAGTTTGATAAGTCTCTCTTCCTCGAACAACTTGTTCAAACAATCCGCCTTCAAAATGCTTTTAAACTAATTAGAAATATCTTCACAATCTGCACAATCCATGATATAGTGTCATTTCGTTTCAACTTTCAACCTTTCCTTTCCTGCACAAAAAAAATACAAATTCTTTCTTTTCACTCTTCTTTTAAATTTATCCATATACCTATTTCACATATGAAATAATGAAAATCAGTCGTAAAATATTACTATATTAAGCTATTTTTTTTTTCAAAATATAATTTTAAATATAGTTTTAAAAATTTTAAATTATCATAGAAAAATTCAAATTCAAATTATTATATTTAAAAGAAAATTAAAAAATGAAATATTTTCCTCATCACGCATGGATTATTTGAGCATTCCTATTCCTAATCAAACAGAACGGGTTTAACATTAATTGCTCAAGGCGTGGGAGATGATGAGATTGTTTTTGTGCTGAACGCGTGGGAGAGGTGATGAAATTCCTTTTGTGTTTAAGGTTATACCTTCTAATATATTATATTTTTCATGATTTTAAAAAATCAGCTTAGGAAACAATTTTTTTTATATAAAATATATTTAAGTAATATAAGTAAATGGTATGAATATCTACATAAATCATAGGTTATTACTTAAAAAGAATTATATATAGAGTGTATATATTTGCAAGTAATTAATATTTATATTTTTAACTTTCTGGTTTTTATAATATATTAAATAATTTAATTTAAATTATTTTTATTCCATAAAGTTATTTTAAATATATGTATTTATTATATAAACGGTTACAATATTTATAAATTTTTTAAATATTTAATTAAATTTATATTAAATTAATTAGTAAATTAATAATGATTTATTTTTAGTCATTATAAAATTATGTTACTATATATATTGTTTTTAGTCCATTCTTAATGATATTTGTATAGGCATTAAATCTATTCAGATGCAAACATCTTTTAGAGTGAAAAGAGATTTGATCTCTCCATCTGTTTGATAAATCTGGAGTTAAGATAGATCTAAACTGGTATAATATATATGTAGTTGATATTGAAATATTTAATTTATAATTCACATACACCACATTAAAATATTAAAACATGTATCCTCTTATTTTTTCCCAGTATGCATACATTTAATTACTTTTAGTATTAATATTTTCTAAAATATTAGATATCAAATCCATATTAAGCATTGAAAGAATTACAAATATCTCTCATACATTGAATTAGAAAGCAACTATTAATAATATATTTTTTCTCTTTGCTTATTGAAATACTTATTTATAAAGTATGTTCAACTTTTCTTGTTATTAATATTTTATAATCTATATATCAGTTCCATATTAAAAATAAAAATAAACCACAACATCTTCTAGTTATAGAAAGTGAAAATATAATGATTTTTTTTTATTTATTTTAAATTTAAATTCTTTATTTGCCTATAGATAATAGATATAAATTATATTATTTTAAAATGAACATTTGAAACATTTAATTTATTGTTGAGAGTAAAATATTTTTGTTAATTAATATATTTTGTTTTAAATAAAAGAATTATACCAAATGTAATATCAATAAATACTATTTCTTGTCATCTCCTTATTAGGGAGTGAAGAAAATATTAAATAATGAAAAAATTAATTCTTTTATATATATAATATAGATATATATATATATATATATATATATATATATAAATTCATTTCTATATTAAGGAGTGATAGAAAATTACATTTCTTTCTCATAGTAAAAAGTATTTTTTTTAACTCTCCCATAATGAGTTGTAGAGCAAACCCAATTAATTTCACTTTTGCTCTCATTTTTTCTCATACCTTGACAATGGACTAGATTGGTGACAACAATTATAATCTAAATTTTAAAGATAGTTTTTTGAAAAAAATCAAAAACATAAAATATTTAGGCACATCTCTGAAGTGCACAACTTAAACATTTTACATTTTAATTTTGATTGTGTATATTTTTAGCCACTAGTTTTGGGCACATTTTCCCCCACCAATTTTGCCCAAAATCTAGCAAAAGATTTTCCTATCAGTTTTACACAAAATATTATAAAATTTTAAAAGAGTCAATGGAATTGCAAATTTTAGTTGTCGAGATTGTGTAATCCAAGTGCTCTAAAGACTTTTTCCAAGGCGATAAATTGATGTATGTGATCGGATTATGCACATTTCCCCAATTACTTTTGCCTAAAATTTGACAGAAAAATTAGAAGGATTCAATGGCATGTTTTATTTGTTGAAATTGCATAATCCAAATGTTATAAAGATTTTTTCGATATTAAATTGATTTATACATTTAAAAATACAATATAATAATGTAAAAATGTAATTTCACTAACAATTACATAATTAATAATCAATGTCAAAAAAAATACTAACATTCAAACTTGTTCTTTTGTTTTTTTAATATTATTTCATATTTTAATGGTTACTTTTGGTACTATCTATTTTGATTAATTTATATTTCATTTTGATTTTATGCTAAATTATTTACCGTTTTTAAATTTGCTTTTAAAATAATTATGATTTTGAGATAAACCTCCTTTCATATATCATATTTTTTAAACAAACTTATATTTTTAAACATTATATTTCTATAATTTAATTTTAAATTGTTAATAATTAAAATATATTATATGATTTTATTTTAATAAATTATTTACGCGTTTAAATTTGCTTTACAATTATATGATTTTGAGATAAACTCCTTTCATAATATCATATTTTTAAACAAAATTTATATTTAAACATTATATTTCTATAATTTAATTTTAAAATTTTAATTAAATAATTAAAATATATTATATGATTTATTTAATAAACTTTACTCAAATATAATCAATTTTTTATCAATATTAAGAAAATTTCAATTTTTTATCAAATAATTAAGAAAATTAATAAAAATATTTTTAATAGAAAAATTACAAATAAATGGAAAAATCAACCTTTTTATAAGTTGACCAACCACTAATGGTACAATATCATAATGTTTATTCCCAAAAAATAATCTTTATTTATGGAAAAATTCAGCAATGGTAACTATTTAAATTTAAATTTCTATTCTAAATCCCAATTCTTAATTAAAGAGGTTTCTTAACTAAATTCTAACAAGGTTATTTTATAATATATATTTAAAAGTATCAAACATTTGGATATTTTGAATATACTTTGCATTTTTGTAATTATGTTCTTTCATTTTATCTTTTTTAATTAATATGATTATTTTCTTCAAATTCAAAGGTTTTGGTAAAGTTAGTTTACTTAATTTTTTTTCCCATTATTTTATTTATGATTTATTTTTATTTAATGAATTTTAATTATGATATTTTTATTAGTGTTATCAATAATATTTTGTAAGTAATTTATTTTATTTTATTTTATTTAGATATAAGTATTTTTTAATTTAAATAAAAATATTATTTTATTTTTCAAACTTAGATGATTTAATTTATAAGACATTTTTATTTTCTTTTGGAGGTTTCCAGAAACCATATATTTATCTCATAAAAGGAATCTATCTGTATCATTATTTTATAGTTGGGTTTTAGCTTGCATAGGATCCATACCATACATATGATTCTATCTACTCCTCTACCTAGTTACTCTTTCAGTTAGATGGAGCATGCCTCAATTTATCTTGTGTTATTGCAAAATATCACGTGGTGCTCATTAGTCATGTTTCCAATTCATTCTTGTGTCATGTCGTTCTATGCTTAAGGGAAGTCTCAACTTGTGTTGGCCATCTACAGTTGCCTATTAACCATTTTGAGTCAGTCATCCCTGTGTCAGTTATACTTCATCGCTTCATGAATTCATCCATTCACTACATCATCTCGGTCTATTCCATGTCAATGATGGGGGATACATTAAGGCTCTCATTCAATGGACCTTTTCCTCCCGACTTAGCCCATTATCAACTAGGATCTTGATCTAGGAACTAGTAGTACCTTGGAGCTTGCAGACCTCAGTGGTAGGTTTCCTCGCAATAAATAGTGGGTTTACATCATTGACTGCTTATCAACTGAGTTCGCAAGTGTTTGATGACATCTAATCTATTCACACTCAGTGGATTGTACTAGGTACCTTGCGGTCCAATTTAATCATTGGTGGGTCTGCTCACATTTGTTATTGGTATACATCACTAACCAGTAATCAAATGGCTTACATGCTCGGCATTATCACATCTATTCATGCTAGGTGTGGAGCCTAATTATCTTCTTGATTCAAAGGTCTTGTTTGAGTCATGTTTGGATCCCAATCCCCGATTGGGGGGTTGTGGGGAGGCTTCCCCCCCACTATTGTTATCTGGGGAGTCCAGGGGGGGTGGATGCATGTTTGGAGCCCCCCTTGGTGGGGATTTAGGGGAAGCAACCCTGAAGCTAAAAATAGTTGAAAATTCTCCCTATAAAATATTGTAATTTTCTCGTCAATCTTGGTCATTCATTATGTTGTTGATCTGATGGTAGAATTTATGTTAATCTAGGGCTTTTTCCCTAGAAGGCAACACTCAGTTTATATGAGGGAATTGTATTGTAGTTGTGTATTATTATTTTGAGAGAGAGAGAGAGAGAGAGAGAGAGAGAGAGAGAGAGAGGAGGTTGTGTGGGAGTGGAGAGGAAATTACAACGGATTTGTTGCGGATTGTATCTCTTCATTTTAATGGATAATATAAAAGGAATGACTAGTTGTTTCTCCATGGACGTAACCCAAATTGGGTGAACCACATATATCTATGTCTCTCTTGTTTTATGTGTCTTGTGTGTTTGTGTTTCCACAATATTTTATGTGTTCCATTGCTCTATAATATATAATTTTCTAACAACTGGTATCAGAGTCAAAGGTCTATTTGGTTGATAAACTCGCAGGAGAGAAGGCTTCTTAGTTTGAGTATGAGCAATGGTAGAAGATGGTAGGTTTAGGGTTAAGAACTTTAACTATCAAAACTACTAGCTGTGAAAGATGCAAATGGAATATTATCCATATCAGAAAGGTATTTACCTACCATTGAGTGGAAAATCAAATAAGCCAATGAGTATGACATGTGTGGGATGAGAGATTCTCGATAGAAAGGCACTTGGAACAATACCGTTGTGTTTTGCAACATCAGTGGCATTCAACATTTCAAAGGAAATGACAACAGAGGGTTTAATGTCGACATTAGCTAAACTATATGAAAAACCCTCGGCCTCAAATAAGGTATTTCTTATGAAGCACTTATTTAATATGAAGATGTCAGAAGGTGGATATGTTGCTGCTCATTTAAATGAATTTTATACGGTTACCTATCAGTTAAGGTGTGTACGGTTGAATTTTTATGATGAAGTTAGCGCTTTGTTATTTCTGTGTTCATTGCCATAAAGTTGGAATGACTTAGTGAGTTGGATCTCTCAACTACCGGAATTAATCAATATCTTTTACTTCTGTTATGTTAGCAGAATTGCATGTGAAAGAGTATGAAAAAATGCATGTGCATACTTTAAGGAAGAGGAAACATAATGAAGACTATAAAGTCAAAGGACACAGACACATTGATGATGGAGTTCACTCAGTGTGGGTTGTCTCTAGGCTTGGTGTCAAGATTGGAGAGGTTGCTTCATTAAATGTTGCAAGATGATGATGAGTACACGATACATTATTTGTTATCACAATGATGAAATCCCTCAACTAGAGTGGCATGTCTCTCCATGAGACGTTCTCCTATATGAAGTCTCACTCATATGGGCCCTCCTTTATCATGACAAGATATCTAATTCTCACATGAAGTGGCATACAAGTATCCTCAACCATAATAGCAAGAAAGGATTTCAACATCAAAGCATTATCTCATCAAATCAAAAGAAATACATGGCATAATTGCACCATATACCTCCACTTCCGGGGATGGCCTGAAAATGCATAGCTCAGTTGAAGAAATAGACTACACTATTGAATTCGTGGCACGAAATCGTCTGAAATGACTGTAAACTCGACCTCTTTCTAACACCGTCAATTCTGGAACCTCGGGAATCTCAAAGATTCCTTCTCATTGGATGACTAGAGTTCTGCTGCTCAGATAAAAAATCTAACTTCACCACTGTGCTCTTTGTGAAAAATTGAGTAAAATGAGTATAAAGTCGGCCTGGTTTTGAAACTGTCCTCATGATTCCACAAAGATTCATCTCTGCAAGTTCACTGAAGATCTGTTGTTCAGATCCGAAAACCAATCATGCCATCAGATTCCTTGTGAAATTATGGTTTGTTTGAATATAAAGTTGGCATGATTTTGTCACTATGAAAATTTGGCCCTAAGGGAATCTTTTAGATTCCTCATGATTCCACAAATATTCCTCTCTGCAAGTTGATAGAATATCTGCTGATCAAATCTGAAAAATGATCATGCCATCAGGCTCCTAGTGAAATTCAGGTTCATTTGAGTATAAATTTGGTGTGATCCTATCACTGTGAAAAATTGGCTCCAAGGGAATCTTTCAGATACCTCTAAGATTCTCCTGATCATGGTTCTGTTGGTCAAGATTCCACCTAAAGCATGGTTCCACACTAAATCATGGTCTTGTTGCACATAATTCCTTCTGGCATATTGTTCCAACTCCGCCCATGGCTTGGTGTTCTCCTCCGCTCGTTCTCGACCCTCCGATCCCCTACCATAGGAATGAAAAATGGGTTTTTATAAATGTATGAGGGCAAAGTTACCAACTTGTGAGTTGGCACTGTCAAGTGGCGCAAGTAGTTTTAAGGTTGTTTGAAGCCATTTTTAGAGGTCAAATCCTGTAAATACATTTTAATACATAAGCATTCATCGAAACTGTGGACCATTTCGATAATCATAACATGTTATAATCACAACCATAATATATGGTTGTTGTTTTTGTTTGTTAATATGAATTTGTTGACACAATAAGGAATGTGGTTAGGTCATTCCTACTTTATTAATGGTTGGATATAACCATAAGTTGATTGTTTTATAACATTTTATAACCATATTTAATAAATGGTAAATCCGCACCACAAAACAAATAACCATATTTTGAATTATATGGTTTTTTTTTTTTAAATATCTGTGGGTTTCAATTTTTATATGGCTTTCAATATATATTTCTTTTATTTGAATTTTATATTAATAACTACATATTTTTAAGATATATGATTTTCATTGTATATGGTTATTTTAATATTATTATTTTTGTATTTTTGCAAGAATAAGGAGCCAATGACTAAGCGCCAAGTTTCAATGGATGATAGGCCTTTACTCAACTATCATGTAATCTGTGGGTGTCATTTTTTTGGTAACTTTGCAAAATTATGATGATGATAAGTTGGTCATATGGACTTTGACTTGAGTGTCAACTATGCCACCAGATTTAGAACAACAAGATATATGACTTGGACTTTCTTTCACTAAGAGTCAAAGACTTTGATTTTTGAGCCTTCCCTGAGCCCTCTTTGACTTCTGAGCATTTCTGGAGCTTATGGCCATTAGTAACTATGTCTCTCGATCTAGTACTTTAAAGTTTGATGATGTCATTGGTGATATCCTTAGTGAGGAAATGCAACAAAAAAAATCTGATGAGACATCAGGTAATGCTTTGATTGCAAAGACTAGGGGAAGAAAAATGGAAAGAGGAAAGAGCCCAGGAAATCACACTAAGTCAAGGAAAGGAAGATCCAAGTCCAGATCAAGGATAGTGTGCTGGAAATGCAGGAATAAAGGACACATGAAAGAAAGGTTGCAAGTCTTGGAAGGGAAAAGAAGGAGACACACAACAAGAGAACAATCATGAAGTGAATGTGATAGGTGATGTATTGGAAGATTCTTTGGTTCTTTCATTGGAAAATATTATTGATGCCTAAGTAGATTCAGGGTCCTCATTCCATGCCACACCTGATAGGAAACACTTTCATGATTATGTTCAAGGAGATTTTGGTCAGGTTTGTCTGGGTGATGATAAACCATGTAAAATCGTTGGAATGGGTAAGGTTTTTATAAAACAATAGAATGGAAACCAATAGATATTAAAGGATGCAATACATGTTCTAGACCTGAAGAAAAATCTAATTTCAATAGGGCAGTTGAGAGGCGAAGGTTGTGTAACTGCATTTTCAGAGAAAACCTGGAAGGTCACTAAAAGAGCCCTAGTAGTAGCAAAAGGAGAAAAATGTTGGTACATTATATTTATACAATGGTATTTCTAATTCTATGAATGCTTTATCCTCCATAGGAGTAGATACAACATTTTGGCATCATAGGCTCAGGGACATGAGTGAGAAGGGGATGTAAATTATTCACTCAAGAAATTTTTTGCCAAGTTTGAAGGATGTTGGTTTGGGTTTTTGTGATAATTGTGTTTATGGAATACATAAGAGAGTCAAATTTCTTAGAGTTGGGAAAGAAAATAAGAGAAAAAAATTAGAGCTTGTGCATACATATATATGGGGACCTGCTCAGGTATCATCTCTCGAAAGCTCTCGCTAATATGCTACTTTTATTGATGATGCAACTAGGAAAACCTAAATCTATTTTATTTAGAATAAATCTAATGTATTTGATACTTTCAAGAAATGGAAATATTTGGCTGAGAATGAGACAAGAAAGAAGTTGAAGTGTCTTAGATCAGACAATGGAGGTGAATATAGGAGAAAAGAATTTGATACATATTATTCAAAGCATGGAATTTACAGAGAGAAGACAGTTCCAAGAACACCACGGGAAAATGGTGTGAAAGAAAGGATGAGAAGGAAAATCATGGAGCATGCAAGGTGCATGAGATTGCATGTAGGATTTTCTTTACAATTTTGGGTAGATGTTATAGATACTATTGCTTATCTAATAAACAAAGGGTCTTCAAGTTCCTTGGATGGTGGTATTCCAAAGGAGGCATGGATAGGTAAAAAGGTAAACTACTCATTTTTAAAGATTTTCGGTTGTGAAGCCTTTGTCCACATTAATAAAGAAAATAAAACAAACTTGAGGAAAAAGCAAAGAAATGTACCTTTATTGGATATGGTGTTAATGATTTTGGTTATCTCTTATATGATTATTAAAATCACAAAATCATTAGGAGCAAAGATGTCATATTCAATGAAAGGGTATTATATAAGGATTAGATGCAGGAAAAAAAAACAGATAATACACAGTGCTTGATGAGATCAGAGAAAAAGTAAAGATGACTGAAAATCATAATGATAAACAACAGCAACCACAACAACAACATTCACCTCAAACACCTGAAAGTGATGTTAGAATATATACTAGGATAAGCAGACCCCTTGAAGGACACTCTCCTTCATTATATTATGTATTTTTAACTAATTCTAGTGAACCAAAATGTTATGAAGAATTAATCCTGGTAGAAACGAGGACTAAGGGGGAGCCAACCATGAAAGAAGAGTTGGACTCCTTGGTACATAACCAAACTTGGTACTTAGTCAGGTTGCTTGCAAGTAAAACAACATTGTAGAATGAATGGGCTTAAAAGTTGTTGGCTTGATGGGGCTTGACCCAGGTTCAAAGTTATCTACAACAAACAACAAAGCCCTAACTGCTAGCCCTTTCAACAACAACCCACATATCGTAGGCTGCAGTCTCACCCAAAGAAGTATTGGGGGATGAAAAAACCAGGTTTTTGCATCCAAAGCTCAATGTGATAGGTTCCTGTGGTTCCTAGGGCTTGTTTCTATCTTCGCGAACCTTAACCTTTATAGAACATACAATTATAGTAATTTACTTAAACAACTTCCAGATCTTCGTGAAGGTCTTTAATCATTCATAACATGCATAAATAGTATTGATCTACTACTTTCACACACTAGATAAGCATTAATTTATACAAATTTCAACACAGAGAAAATATACAGAAACTCCTAGAAGTAAGAAATAATACATAGATACACATGAAATGTCTCAAAACTGTCTTTATTAGGTATGATCATTCAATTACATACCTTTTTTCCCTATGTATTTAGCTTGCGGACTTACCAAGGTCTCCAAGCACTCAGCTGCAGGAGCCTTCCACTTCACCTAAGTACAAGAAACATAACTTTCCTGCCTTAGCTTACTTCTCCTTACAAAGATTTCTATCAATTAGATTTTCTCTTACACTCACTATGACTCTTCTATCTGTAGCCTTTCTTTTACAATACCATGGTTTGTAGACCATGGGTGGTTCACAAAACCTTCCTATCACCTACCCACCTAGGGGACTAAAGCCCCTTTGAATCTCACTATCTTCGTGCTCCACTTCCACATTTCGCAGAGACTTTACGTCTTTGCAAAAATAAATTACAAAATTTATCAAAATTTACCCCATGGACCCCTTCCCAATAGGCCCCCAACACAATTTGATGACTCATCCTCGAGTCACTCAGTTGGTGTTGCAATATTATCCTAAAGATCATGGAACTCCATCTTCATAACCTACAAATCGATTTTTCCCTGTATATCTGCCTATTGTACTTGCTCGAAGAGCTTCTTTGTAGTAGGGCCTTCCACCACGAGGCTCATTGTTTCTTTGTGTCTGTTGAATTCCCTTCAACTTGTTCTGAACTGACAAAGTGATATGGCTGGCTTCCTCTGTCCAAGGTTGTGTTCTAGACCTTAGAATCGCCTCTTTTCAGTGCACCTCCTCAATTTATGTTTGTAGCTTCTTGCCTTCCTGTAAGTGCGTGAATTGCTCGACTAGCACCAAAGTGCGTGTAGTCGACCTTATTTCATCAAACTGCTGCTACTTATCTCTAAGGTCAGTGTCGATCTTCTATAGAGTGGGATCCTCCTGCAGATATGTCTAGAGCTCCATGGACTGCTTCAATAAGTTTGTGTAGTCCTTGACTATTGCTTCCAATGTGGCCATACCTTCCTTCATTGTTGCCCCACGTTGTTCCCGAACTTATGGTAGAGTTTTCTGCTGCAACTTCAATTGTAGCTCTGAAATCTGTAGATGTAGTTCAAATTAGACTTGGCAAATTTCATCCTTTGATTCCTTGACTACCGCAACCAAATTTTGTATCTTCTTTGTTGATTATTCATCTGCGGAAATATTGAGTTCAAGCAGTGCATTACAGGCTTGTGTAATCTCTGCCTCCAATTGTTGGCTGTGCGTAACAAGTTCCTCCTTTTCTTTCAGCGCTTATGCCTTTTCTATAAATATCTGTTGGTTGTTGGTTTTGACTTCATTAATCACCAATAGCGTGCACTTCTCCCTTACCCTTAGTTCATTTGATACAGCTTGGTGCAATTCGTGTAGGGTCTGGATAGGGAGTGCCACGAGATTGACACCAAGATCCTTGATCTGTGATAGTTTGGTGTTCGCTTCCTCTGATTGGGTGCATAGGGTCGCATTTAGAAATTAAATGACTCTAAGATTCAAAGTCTGATATGTATCTAGGACTATTGCACTTGCATGTTGCAGGCTCACTTGACCAACACTCGCTTGCAGTTGCCTCGTCTAGATACCCCACAAATGGGTAGGCGTAGCATGCAAGGCTAAATATAGTGCCTAGAATTGATGTTATTCTGGAACCTCCCTTTCAAACTTCTTGAAAAACAAATTAAAATCATTTAAACAATCATAATGAGGAATATTTCTTACCTCCATGGATACACATCAAAGCGATTTGGTCAACATGTTGTAGTGTAGTGAAGAGACTTCATGTAATCTGTTCTACCAATGTTCAAGCTCTTCGTCAAAATCTGAGGTGCAGGAGCTATCTCTATCCCACGTAATTCATCCATCTACTGTAGGATTGATCCAGTCATCATCTCACACAGTGATCTTATATATCTGATCTAGATCATTCTCTTCTTCATAATGGTGGATGGGTTTCGTGTATCTCGCACCTTCAGATGGATCTAAAGGAACAATTACTCGGAGCTCCTTCCTTTCAAATTTCATTCTTTATTTCTTAAGATTAATTATCACATCCATATCAAAATCCCAATCAATGCCTACTAGCGTAGGGTAATTATTACTATCATCCACTCTCTCGATCACTTCAAAATCAGCTAAAGCACTTACTCCTTCAATATCCACCGTTATCCCACACAAGCGCCCCATAGGAATGATTTTCGGCTAATTGGCCATGCAAAGCTAGATAGGAGACCAATACAGTGCAGGTCTCCCCATTCTTACCCAAGTTTGTTTTGGTAGCACATTCACATCCGATCCTAGATCGAGAATTACCTGCTCCATTTCATACTCCTCGATCTACGCTGTTAGCCACATTTCACAGCCTATTTGTTTCTTGCTTTTGCCCATTTTTCGTATAGAGCATGGTTCTAGAGGAGGTTTGACCTTACCTGTACAATTATCAATTAACTCTTGAAGCCCTTCTACCACCTTTCTATCCCATAACAACTTCATACACATCTTTAGAAAGGTGGCTAATAGCGAGGGATCTACGTCCTGTGCTTCGTTGGTTCCGCTAGGCTCATGCTGACCTCTTGAGGTAGAGGCCTCAGTGAAGCTATTTTTGGCTTCCATAAAGGCTTCTTTAGTCTATTTTAGGTCGAATTCAACTTCCTTCTCCACAACCTTGCGTACCCATCCTTCAGTTTCCGGTTGCTTTCCCTTATCTTCTCCTACAGAAATACCACTACGCATTACTATGTTAATGCTAGGCTCTTCTTCACGAGGCTTCACCCTCATAATCTAAATTTTCTGTGTAGGTGTTTGTGTCTTCTTCTGCTACATCTTGGCTATTAGTACCAGGAAATCTTCGATAGCGTGATCAAACTGTCAGCAATACTTGTAGGAGGGATGCATTAGGTTTTCACAATCACGAGAAAAATGGCCTGCTTCACTAGAATCATAACAAATGATTTGGCCGCGACCCCTTCTAGCCCGTCCTCTTCATCCTATTCCTCAACCCTCGAATCCTTCGTGCACTGTACCTATGCCCTAATCCTGAGGCTGGTTTTCCATCTGCATTCTATACGTAGGGGTTCACTCCATCATCAATTCATAGCTCTGGCAATTGCATTCATCATGCCCAACCAATTTACAAAAAGTACAAAATAACTGTTGCAGTGTTTGCACAAATTTTGTAGGAGATGACAGTTATCAGTTGCATGCTTCCCAGCTACTTGATAGATATCGTACCATAAGGGTACTCTTGTGTTTAATCCAGTGTTGTTTTCCAGTTTTATAGGGACAGGTTATCCCCCAATGAGATATTTCTCAAAAACTGGACAGTGGTCCTTGTCATGACACTGGCCTTTAAACTTCAGGCACCAAACTTCTACGTGCACCTCGGGTTGCACTTCCTTTCCCTTCTTAAGGCTGTGTAATTCCATGTGGAGGCTTGCCAGCTACAATTGAATCTATTATACCCCTATATTCGTATCCTGCATTGGCGAAGCTTCTAATCTCATAGCGATCTCCAGTACTTCTACTTGCAATCCTATTTTCTGCTATGACAATGGCACTCTCAAATGTGGTAGGAGTGAAGAAATATACCAGTCTCTATGTTAAGCATCTGTAATTTTCATATTAGCCTGTTGAATGAAACATTTTAATCTTTGATCAAAGGCCCATGCAAAATCATTTACCCTCTGCTGAATCTCCTTAAACTCTGTTACAGACTGAGCCTTAGATTTGGGCTTCTTGAATTCACTATTTAGCACTTTATGGGTCTCTAGCATAGCTGCAGTAGGCTATCTATGCAGAACTTGACGTACCAACTCAACATTATATCCTGCAGCGCTGTGACTAGTTGTGCTTTCTTCATATTGTCATCAGTAATTTGTTGTTCAGTCCATACAACATCTGTGACAAACCATAATTGTTCGAGGTATTCAATTCTGACACCCTTAAATATAGGTAACTTCATTGTATTCTCAATATTAAATGATGGAGGCGGAGGTGTAGGCAGAGGCAGAGTCGGAGGTGTAGGTGTGTGAGGCAGAGGTGGAGGCAGAGGTGGAGTGGATGTATGAAGTATTCTTACGATACCCTGTCTTACAAGTTGTAGTTCACTTCGCAGTGTTCTTAAAATATTACCTTCTTCGTCACTTTCAGAAGACCCTAATAGCGGACTGTATTCAGAGCCTGATTTTTCGTTTCTTATGAATGGTATTCCACTTGCGTAGTCTCAAACATTAATTTAAAGGCATAACCCTCTTTTCAAATAACAACATCCTAATTCATGTCTTCAAATATTTCAGGTACTTACCTCTTGGGTCTTTGAAGAACTCGCGCTCTGCTTCACTATAGCTAACAGATGTGTTGATTATAAATTCAGTTATGAATCTTCATAGAATATGATTGATCCAATGGTTGAAGACTTGCATGATTTTATTTTCTAAAGCCTTCAAGTGCTTCACCAGTTCTGTGGTGCACACAATAGGGCCATCAAGCTTCTGCATAACCTGACTATCCACTAATTTCGACAACCACTCATGCAATTCACAGTGGAAAGAGCAGAAGAATATTTCATGTTTGTTTGTATATAGGTACCTATTCATCCACTCTTCCTTCGAAAAGTGCAAATTTTTGTTCTCCTGCGCTGAAAATGCATGTAGTTTCTGATCGATCCACTTCTCAATTTCTTTCTTAGTGGGGAACCACTTATCACACATCCCTTTATAAAGATCCTGGTCCTCACAACAGAACCATTTGTTGGCTTGATGGGGCCTGACCCATGTTCAAATTTATCTGCACTAACCAAAAAACACCTAATTGTTGGCCCTTTCGGCAACAACTTGTGTAGTGCAAGCTACAGTCTCACCCAGAGCAGTATTGGGGGATGACAGAACCAAATTTCTACATCCAAACGTCAATGTGATAGGTTCCTATGGTTCCTAAGGCTTATTTCTATCTTCGTGGACCTTAACCCTTTCAGAACAAATAATTAGCATAATTTACATAAACAACTTCCAAATCTTTGGAAGTTCTTTAATCATTCATAAAGTGAATAAATAGTATTTATCTACTACTTTCACACACCAGATAAGCATTAATTAATATAGATTTCAACATACAGCGAAAATGTAGAAACTCGCACAAGTAAGAAATATACACAGATACACATGAAATGTCTCAAAATTGTCTTTATTAGGTATAATCATTCAAGTATAGAATTTTTTGCCCTACACACTTAGCTTTAGGGGCATGGGCACTTAGCCTACAGACTTACCAAGGTCTCCACGCACTCAGTTGCAGGAGCCTTCCCCTTCACCTAAGTTTAGGAAACAAACCTTTCCTACCTTAGCTTACTTGTCCTTATAAAGATTTTTATCAATTATATTTTCTCTTAGATTCGCTATGACTCTTCTATTTATAGCCCTTGCTTTTACAATACCATGGTCTGCAGACCATGGGTGGGTCTCAAAACCTTCCTAACACCTACCCACCTAAGGGACTAAAGCCCCTTTGACTCTGACTATCTTCGTGCTCTGCTCCCATAGTTCATAGAGACTTTACATATTTACAAAAAGAAATTACAAAATTTATCAAAATTTACCCTAGGGAGCCCTTCCCAACACAAGTTGAAGGAAGAAGATGGAAGTAAATGAAGGTATAAGGCTAGACTTGTGGTGAAGGGGTTTGCACAAAAGAAATTTATAGCCTTTGATGAAATATTTTCTCCTATTGTTAAAATGAGTTCAATCATAACTATTTTAAGTCTAGTGGCAACAAAATATTTGCATCTTGAATAGTTAGATGTAAGGACAACCTTTCTCCATGGGGATTTGGAAGAAGAGATATATATATGCAGCAACCACAAGGGTATGAGGTCAAAGGGAAGGAATACCTAGTGTGCAAGTTGAAAAAGAGATTGTATGGCTTAAAATAGTATCCAAGGCAATGGTATTTAAAATTTGATAGCTTTATGTTTGAATAAGGTTATACTACATGTCACTATGACTATTTTGTTTATATTAAAAACAAAAATGATGGCAGCTATATTATATTGTTATTGTATGTAGATCACATGCATGTCGTAGGGTCTGACATGCAAGAAATAAACACGCTCAACGGAAAATTGGAAAATTAATTTGCAATGAAGGATTTGGGTACTTTAAAACAAATCCTTGCTATGAGAATAACTGGAGACAAGAAAAATCACAAATTAATGTTGTCTTAGAGTGAGTACATACAAAATCTATTGGAAATATTTAATATGCAGAATACATAACTAGTTAGTACACTTTTGGCTAGCCATTTCAAACTAAGTAAGGAGATTTGTCCCAAGACCTAGGAAGATATAAATCATATGTCTAAAGTTCCATATACATCAGCAGTTGGACGCTTAGTGTAGGCAATTGTCTGCACAAGGCTTGATATTGCACATGGAGTGGGAGTTGTAAGCAGGTACATGAACAATCTAGGAAAAGAATGTTGGATCATAGTGTAATGGATTATTAGGTATTTAAGAGGTACCACACATCAAGAATTATTCTTTGGTGGTTAAAAAATCGCTCTATAGGGATATGTTGATGGAGATATGGAAGGTGATAAAGATATTAGGAATATCACCATAGGGTATGTGTTTACTATAGGTGGAATAGTTGTGAGTTGAGTTTCAAAAATGCAAAGTGTTGTTGCACTTTCAATAGAGGAAGCGGAGTATGTTGCTACTACAGAGGCTAGTAAAGAAATGGTTTGGTTACAAAGGTTTATGGATGGATTGGGAAATAAGTAGGAGATGATAAGGTTATACAGTGACATCTAAAGTGCCATTCATCTAGAAAAGAACTCAAAACTTCATTCCAAGACTAAACATATCTCAAGTACCATTTCATACAGTTAGCGTTGGAAGATGGACAGTTGAAGCTGGAGGAGATACACATTAGCCATAATCATGTAGATATGTTAACAAAAGTTGTAATTAGGAAGAAACTGATATTCTACTAAGTTTCAATTGGTCTTCAAGTATGGTAATGAAGATGAGAAACAACTAGGTCCAAAGTAGAAGCATTTTCCAGCAAATGAAGCAATGGTAGAGCTGTTATAATCAGTCTCGAAGTGGGAGATTGTTCGGTGTGGAGCTTTATTATCTTCTTGATTCATAGGTATTGTTTCAGCCACGTTTGGATCTCAATCACAGATGGGGGGGTTCCCCCCCCCCCATTATTACTCCCTAGGGAGTCCAGGTGGGCTGGCTACATGTTTGGAGCCTCCCCTAGTAGAGGTTTAGGTGCAACACCCCTGAAGCTAAAAATAGATGAAATTTTGCCTTGTAAAATATTGTAATTTTGTAGTCAATATGGGCCATTCATTAGGTAGATGATCCGACGGTATAAGTTATGTTAATTTAGGATTTTTTTTCCCTAGAAAGCAACCCTTAGTTTATATGAGGGAATTGTATTGCAACTGTGTATTATTATTTAGAGTGAGAGAGAGAGAGGAAGTTGTGTGGGAGTGAAGAGGAAATTATAATGGACCTGTTGAAGGTTCTCTTCATTTTGCTGGATAAATAAAATGAAGGACTATTTATTTCTCTGTGGACATAACCAAATTGGGTGAACCACGTATATTTGTGTCTCTCTTATTTTATGCATTTTCTATGTTTTTGTTTCTACAATAATTTATGTGTTTCATTTCTCTATAATATATAATTTTGTAATAATTTTCATGTTGTATATTCATTTGATTGGGGTTATGTTGAATACCCTAGGTTAGGGACATCTCACACTTATATTGCACCCTTCCCAGGATGTGTTGGAGTTATGTATCATTTATGTACTTTGAGGAGTATTCTGGGACAACTCTTGCTTGTTATGCATCCATATTCCTATTGATGGATATTATGTCATAGATCCACACTATATTTGTTGGTGGCTATGATCTATTTGATGAGTCACATGGATCCAATGTGTATTATTTGTGTCCATGTCCTAACATTTATTTTTTTTGTAAGCTACGGTGAGATCTATTCTATTATATACAACCAAACATAAAATATGTACATTCATTGGTCACCTCAACCTGCCTCGAAGGGAAACTGGGTTTGTTGGTCACCATAAGTCTGAGACTGTCAACTTATAACATATGCAAAATCAGGAACATGTTTGAACCATAAACTTTATCCTATAACCATACTGTTTCTATAATCCTATTAGCTATAACATTTCCAAAAGCCTGCCCACAAAATTGATTCTCTTAGGCCTAACATAAAATTCATTTGAAAACAGAGCAAAAAAAGTCAATCTACCATGAGTTCTGTTTTGATCTCCTCCTCGCGCTGCGCAGTGGTCATATTTTTCAGCATGATTTGGATTTCCTCTAGTTTGTTGTCCTGCATCAGAAGCGTAAGATGGAGGTTTTTCATTTACCTTTTCAAGTTTGGGATTCCTTGGGCTATCTCCGTCATCTCCTCTGTGACCTGTTCCATGGCTTTTGCTAATAGACGCTTCACAACCTAATAGATGTGCAATGCTTGTTTATACAGCATTAAACACCCCCTTGTATTCCCTGGGTTTGGTAGCAGAATGCTCCAATCTTCCATTTTTGGGTCTGAGGCCTCCTGCAGAACATTATTTTCCAATTCCTCAATAATCCTTCTTATCTTCGTGTTGGTCCCTTCGTTGTACGCTTGTTTTGCATCCTGAGCAATTTTCTCCGTAGTTCGATGCCCTCTTTTCTGTCGATTTGGAGGAGGCAGCTCTGTTTCATTACGGTCAGCTTGCCAGATTTGCCCATGACCCCTGCACCTTCTGCCCTTACCACGTCTAGCTGGTCTTCCTCTGGTGTTACTCCAACTTCCTTGACCAGCCTCGAAAGTCCCCTTCACCATGCCCTTGTCCATCCCGGTTTCCATTTCTCCTTCCCCGCAATTTCCTTCTTCTTCCATCTGCTCCTGCTCCATCCTCTTATTCCTACGCTCTCCTTCCTTGGTCTGCGGATGATTTTTGTTCTCCTGTAAGCTTACTATCTCCTCTGCCTTCTACTTTACATTCTTTCTCGTGTTCCGGCCTTCCTGTTTGTCCTTCCCCTAACCCATCCGTCTGCCATCCTCTCTGATGTTTTCTCCTTCCTTCCTTCCTCCCTCCGCCATAACCGCCTACCCTCTTCTGAGACGGTAACCAAGGTTCCTTTTCCAGATCGCTTCACCCTTCACCACCTTTCTAATCCTCAGTTTGTCTGTTGTATTACCTTCACCTGCTCCTGTTACCTTAACGCCACCTATCCTTCACTCCACCGACTGAGCGCCGCCATTCTTCTCCCCTACCTTCTCCATTATTCTCTCGGTACCTTGTCTCGGGTTTCGGCCTCTCCTGCATGCCGTCACTGCGATCCTTAATATGATTTCCCTAAGGAGTGGCTTGTGCTGTCACGCACTGCCCACCATCATTTGTCCATACAGTTCCCTTTTCCCCACCCCGATTGGGGTCTGGATGTAACCTTGATCAACACTGTGTTGTGTCATTATTATCCTACTTGGTAATTATATTTAAGTTCTCCCAACGTGTCCCTGCCAGCTGAGTTGGCCATATGCTGTCCACTTTCCCATCCGGTTCATTGCATCCCAAATTAGCTAGGTAATCTGTAGCTCTATTACCTTCTCTCCTAACATGATGGATAACCTTATACTCGATACGGTTCATGATTTCTGCTAGATCCTAGATAAGACACGCCATCCTCCAACTCTTAGCCACCTGTTCCCATGCCTTCCCATTATTCAATTTTCTGATTGTCTCTACTACTAAATTTGAATCGCCTTCTATTTCTAGTTTCATGTATCCATTTCTTATTGCAATCCTAATTCCTTGATAGGCAGCCATAAATTCTGCTTCATTATTACTCATAATTCCTCCCCTGTCTGCATAAATCCACCTGGTTTGACCTTGGCTATCTCTGAAAATCCCACCATATCCAGCTGGCCCAGGGTTTCGTTTTGAAGCTCCGTCAAAATTAAGTTTAATAAAACCATATTGGGGATGAATGAACACAACTAGGCTTTGGATCTGCATACGCTGTGTTTTTTGCTACTGAGGATGAACCATTCCTTGTTCCAGATTTAACCTTCTTAGAATTCGGTTCTCTTCTGTAGTAGCTTTCCAATCCTCCTGGTCCCAAACTTCTGCTAGGATTGTTTCTCTTATTAGACTTTGAATTCTTTTCCATAACACCTTCAGGGAGATGATCTTACCTTGGAAAACCCTTTTGTTTCTCTCTTTCCAGATAATCCATATGTTGAATCCCACTACCAGGCTCCATGCTCTTCTCACTACTGGGCTTTTGAAATTGTCCCTTCCCCCATTGGAATATAGTTTGAACTATGTCCTGGGGGTTCCGATTCGTCTTTCCAAAGAGGTTTCTGGTCTCTTCCCACTATTGCTGAGCTACCATACAAGAATTTAAGATATGCTTCTGAGTTTCTATGTCTTGTTTACATAAACTACATCTGGGTGGTCCTTGGAACCCTCGTTTCTGAATTTGATCCCATGTCAGAATGCGTCTTCTTCCCACTAGCCAAGCAAACATGGTGACCTTTGGCCACCACCTGTTCATCCATAATTATTTCCATTCCTGTACCTGTTCTTCCTGCACTTGTTTAGATTTTATGAGATATGCTTCCTTAACCGTAAAGGTACATTTTGTAGATCCACCCCATCTAAGAATATCTGGCCCAGTTCTATTTTTAATCCTTCTTGAATCCACCTCTTTTACTATCCTTGCTTTTAGATCCTCATTGATGTTATTGTCCCATTCTTCGAGTTCTTTCCAATCTCTCCACATCTCATTTTCTCTTCTTTCCTTCCAGTAATCACTTACATAATTTAAGCCTTTGGCCTTGGCTTCCCTATAAGTGTTTTGCATCTCCTGAATATCCACCATTCTTCCCCTCTGCTGCCAAGCTTCCTCCCAAAATTTTGTTGTCTTTCCATTTCTTATCTCCTAGAAAGCATGCTTGTTTATGATGTCTCTGTTTTGGCATGCCAGCTCTCATATCGTAGAGCCTTTAGGCATCACTTCCTTTCTCATGATTTCTTCCGCTGTAGTGGGAATGTTATAATTTTGGGTCCATATTTCTTTCCATAAATCTTTGCCCTCATTCATTCAGTGCCACCATAGTTTTGCCGCTAGGACTTGGTTCAAGATAAGCGGATCTCTTAGCCCTAGTCCCCCTGCCTCCTTCACTTTTGTTAGCCTATTCCATGAAATTAAGGCCCATTTCTTCTGCTGTTTTGGCCCTCCCCATAAGAATTTCTGGAAAATTTCAATCATTTTGGTGCATACCCCTTTCGGTATAGCCATTATTGATAGAGGGTAGATGGGAATTGATTGAAGAGTCGATTTGAGTAGCACTAATCTTGCTGCTATATTAAGAGACCTAAAGGACCAATTAGCTAATCTGTTTTTAAGTTTCTCTAGGGTAGGCTGCCAATTAGCTATCCTTAACAGACTTACAACAAGCAAGGCGCCTAGGTATTTAGTAGGTAATTCTCCCTTTCTGAACCCCAACGTTCTTGTCAAATGGGATTTGACCATTTTAGGTGTATTGAAAATAAAAGTGCTCGATTTGTCCTTGTTAATTTCAGTACCTGAAGCTTCCATAAATAACTCTAGGACCTCCTTTACCCTTTTGACTTCTCTCAGTGAGACTTTATAAAATAGCATAATATCATCTACGAACTGTTGGTGTGTCACAGGGAGGCTGTTTCCCCATGGTCTCAGCCCTTTTATTTTCCTCTCTCTCAGCATTCTTTTGATGTATCTTCCCAATCCTTCAGCCGCTATTATAAACAGGAATGGAGACAAGGGGTATCCTTGGCGCAATCCTCTGGTAGCATTGAAGGTCGCAGTTGGTGTACCATTCAGAAGAATGGAGAAATTAGGCATAGAGATCATGCTAAGTATCCATTTCACCCATCTGTTACAGAACCCATAAGCTTGAATAATTGACTCTAAATATTTCCAATTTAGGTGAGCATAAGCTTTTGAAAGATCCAGTTTAATCATCATTCCTGGTTCCTTTTTTTGTTTCAATGTATGTATTACTTCTTGAGAAACTACCAAACCATCTAAGATTTGCCTCCCTTCCACAAACCCTGTTTTTTCAGGGGATATTATGATGGAGAGGATTGGTTTTAGTCTTTTGACCATTAAGGTTGCTATAATCTTGTAGATAACGTTACAGAGAGCAATCGGGCGAAAGCCCTCTGCTGCTTTCGAATGAGCAGTTTTTGGGATAAGAGTTAAATGAGTAGAGTTTAGTCTGGGCCATACCTTTTGTTGTCTACACGCTTCCTCCACAACTTCTAAGATTTCTTTTCCTATGAACTGCCAGCTTGCTTGGTAGAATTCTGCAGTATATCCATCTGGTCCTCGGGCTTTGTTTCTTTTCAGGCCCTTCGCTATTTCCTCCACTTCCTCCAGGGTTGCTGCCCTCATCAATGCTAAATTTTGGTCCCTGGTTACCATCTTTGGGATTTCATTGCTTATCCTACCTATAGCCTCTATTCTATTCCTTTGAGGTTCAGTGATAATGCCTCTAAAATCTCCTACTAGCTCCTGTTCCATTTCTTCGTGTTGGGTTATGCGTTGTCCTCCCGTCTTTTTAATTGAGAAAATCCTATTTCTCTGTCAGTGCTGGATCATGGCCGGATGGAAGAATTTGTCCATGTCCTAACATTTCACGTCATGGATCCACAATGTATATTTTGGTGACCATGTTCACTATCATTTTATAACCGAGCAGGGGTATGACCGCCTCAGGGATGTTATCAACACAAATGAAAATTTAGTATTGGTTTTATTTTGATATTTTTTCTTGGCTTTGTCTACTTCCTCCCATTTTAACCTCCGAACTTTATTATAATGCATCTTGACCATTAGTCACTCTTCTTCCCTCATGCATTAGTGGGAATATGTTATCAACCCATTTTTCTCCATAGGGTTAGTACTTTTGAGCCATTATACTAGTAACCGTTGGTATGAGCCTTCACCACCTTTTTGACCTAGTTTTCTCCAAAAACACATCAACCTATTTCTTGAAAGGGTGACTATAAGCCTTCATATGCACAAAATACCTTCCTTCATAGTGCTTGTAGTTGAGATTTCTCAGTTTGGTCCCTACAACCATGGATTTTGTTCTAGAGACTTGTGTTTCCTAGGATATCAATTAAGATCCTCATCTTATCCTATCTATTCGATTTGGATTGGGTGCATTATTGAGAAGCTTCCTAACTTCTCTTCACCCTAAGCATTTACATTCATGATTTTTGGAGACTCTCTAGCTCTTTATATATTGGTATATTCTTGACGACCATGCTAGAGTTAGAGTGATAATTATAGAGTTATGCTATCATTTTGATTTAGATATTGTGATTCGCTTCTTCTTGAGGTCATATTGCTCAGAGAGGGGAAGCCTCTATAAAATCTAGATAGGAGATGATATGCATGAAGGTAAACATGTAGCATTTTATTTTATGATCAGTAGAAATCTATGTTTCCTTTCCTATAAATTTGACTTTATGATCAATTGTTCATGTTTATATTTGTTTACCTAAGCTAGCGATCCTCTACGGAAGGCTAATTTTGATTTTTTTTGGTGGTTCTTGCGTACAAGTTATAGAATTGTTGTATAAGTCAAGATCTCATGTTTAGAGAAAATAATATTTGCATCAAACCCAACACTCTTTGCCAATCTACGAGGATCACAGGTTTCAATTCAAACTCTAGTTAGGGATTGAATGCATGAATGATTGTTTGGATCATATGGTTTAGGGTCTAATTGCTTGATAGAATTTGATCATATATGCTACTGTCTAATAGTCTTGCTAGGACCATAAGAGTATGGATTAATAGCTCCTATTGATTGTGTGAAATTTACCAAAGCACCAAATATTTTTGGATTGGTTTATAATGGTTACCTAAGTATAATGGTGAAATTATTTTTCCTGATCTTTTGACTTATCTTCTTTAATTGTTCTATATGCCTCCAACCTATCATCATTTATACATCTTACTTTCCTAGTTAGATAACTAAACTTGATGGTATTCTCATCCATGATCAAGGAACTGTTAGACACTTGTTGGCTATCAACTCATCCATTGTGGCATTACCTAACTTGGAAATGTTTGTGTAATGATCCAAATGCCTTAAAAATGATAAAAAGTTAATGAATCCAATCCACCTTGAGGAGGAAATATCCTTTTACAATGGAATCAATACAAAAGAAACCTCCTTTGACAACAGATTTGATACAAAAGAAAAAATGGTATGATCCTAAGACTAATTATAATGAAAGGGTATGATGAAAGGTTTTGGGAGACAAACTAATATAACACTAGAAATGTAATAATTTAATATCTAAGGCTTGATATGGGTCTTTAGGTTTAAAATAACCCTTCGATTTAAACAAATTTTGTCGTTAATACTCAGATAAATCTTGATGTTTCTACACAAATAACTCGTCTTCCCATATTTCCTATTCCATTGGTGCTCAATTTTGGAGCTAATTAATCCTTGTTTCAAGGATTATTTCTTGTTCCAGTGTTATTTTCCCTTCTTCATTAATCTTAGGATTTTTGTTTTGGACTAGAAACTTGTCATCGATTACCTACTTTAAGAAATAAACATGAAATACTAGGTGTGTACATGAAGATGGAGGAAACTCTAATTTTTAAGCTGCGCTTCCAATCCTCTATAACAACTTATATGTGATATAATAACCTAGTGCTAATTTATTATCCTTCTTTTTTTGTTTGAGGGGAATCTCTTTATATGGTTATAGCATAAAATATGAATGTTGATGGTGCTGAACCCGCCAACATGTCAGGGGATCTCCCCTGTAAGAAGTCCCAACTAGACCTTAGACTGTTTGGTGTAGGAGTCCCAGTAGTGGGTTGTACGGTATCACCTTGCGGTTACATGCAGGGGAAAGTAAGATATCCTTGTTGGTAGAAAGGGTGTGACATATGCAGCAAGTCAAGGAAGGTTTATGAACGGTTCTAACACATGGAGGGTGATGTGAATGTGCCCCTTGGAAACCTGTGAAATCACGTGGTTAAGAAGGGAACAAACGAGAAAAGATGCATCACAAATTGGAAAGCAAGTAAGTTGACAATCCAAAGTGATGGTTAAGCCAACAACACATTTCAATAAGATTCATACATACTTATACAAAAAAATTCCATACATGCATATGTAATAAAATAGATACATATATCATTAGAGTAAACAAGTTAGTTGAAATAGAATAACAACATGTGCATGAAATGTTCTGGATTTGTTATATAAAGAAATGAAAGTTCCAATCATACAGTACAACCATGACCAACCACTAGCCTCAGCAGCAGAACGTTACAGCCACTGCGCCTACTCCAAAGAGATGTACTAGCTATGCATTGTGGAGAAGTCAAGGCTCGTTAAAATACTCCCCAAGATTTCTCTAAGATACTTCTATCGGAGGTTTGGCTGACCAAAATCCTATATAATGAGTTATGAGGGACTATATATAGCAAAGGGTGGGGTGACCCTTAACATTCCCCTTTGTGACTATTCATCTACCCTCATCAATCTTAAACTACTCTATGACTGTTACATCCAACTATTGACACTTGAAATTCCACTTGACAAGACATTACATACAATCTACACATGTACCGATGTGAGACAAAATAGTCTTGAGCTAGCCATGCAAGACATCACTATGACTCAGACAATTGTTGGAAGACTAGCTCTTCAACATCCTCATGATGGTCGATGGTGACGAATTGATGCCAAGCTCGGTAGTCTGCAATGGTGTTAGTGTACTCTGTGGTGAAATATTTTTGGAAACGAACTCTTGCCTCCATTGCATCTAGGTACACTTCTCTCACTCCCCTATCCAAGTCATCTAATAACATGCACATCATTGCCTTGAGTGCAGCCAAACCAACGACATATTGATGCATGGTGTCTGCACTGATCACTGAGTCTACGTTGGTGGCTATGCACATCAACTCGTCAAAGTATGAATGAAGCTCCAGTCGGACTTGTACCTTTGTGTTTGCCTCAGAAAGTTTCCCAATAGATGGGATTGCATGTGCATGAAAAAAAACATCCATACTCCTAAATACCCGTGCATGGGAAGCCTGCAAACTAGTGATGAGCTATGGGAGTTCTTAATATATCTGGATTTGACTCTAGATGCATGCATTTAGCTCAACTGCTCTGGGCTTCATCATCTTGGGAAAGTGTAATGGGGCTCCCTTGTATCGCATTGTCCATGTTTGCATGTAGTCAACAATAGTATGCAAGTTTAACAAGATATGCGCTCTCCTAGCACATCGTTGCTGCCAACCGTTGAGATGGACAACTACCTTATGCATGGTACCAAACTTGGAAAACAATGCTCGCATAACTATCTCAAAGGATGATACTTCATCCAGTATAACCTTATTCAACTCTGCTTGGGCAGATGCTGTATCCAATTCTCCTCCTTGCTTGTCCATTTGTAAATCCTTAGCCATTTGCTCATTCTCATCTATTAAGAAGCAAACACTCGAGCTAGTGGCTTTGAAATATGCTCTGGTAGCATCAGCCAATGCTGTTGGATGCTTGCACATGTTAAACTTGATAACTCATTCTTCAAAATACGCAGGAGATGCGTTGTCATCTGGAGTAAGCACTCTGTGTGATTTCAAAACTCTATGTTGCGACTCATCGATTGATATGTTGTGCATCTCTCCTTCTAGATTGTCTCCAAGGATCTCAATATCTCCTTGGTTGCTTAGGACTTGCTCTACTTCTAGATCTGGTGAAGTTGGTGGGTCAATCTCTTGATGGTAAGGCATGAGGTCGATGTCTTTCTCTAACTATTTCTTCTCCATATCTGTATCCATCTGTTCAAGTGCTTTCTCAATCTCTTGAGCGAAGTCCTTCTCCTATGACTACTCACCCTGTCTTCTTTGTGCCACTTGTTCGGATGAGTCTACTACCTGTACGGGCATAGTTTAACCTGCCAATACATGTTGCGCCCCCTATTGTACTTGTCCTTGTTGCACTTCCTTCTCCTGTTTGCGTATCTCTTGTTCCTTCTGGAGTTGATCCTTCAACTCATGCAACTCCTTCACTGTTTCCTCCATGCTCTATTTTCTCTCT
The DNA here is from genome assembly GCA_000404065.3 of Pinus taeda. Taxonomy (NCBI): domain Eukaryota; kingdom Viridiplantae; phylum Streptophyta; class Pinopsida; order Pinales; family Pinaceae; genus Pinus; species Pinus taeda. The sequence continues at coordinate 163,171 of APFE031465628.1, read as the reverse complement.
GCTTTTGTGTGGTCCTCCTATCACGATGTTACCTCTTCACACTTATTACCAAAGTTGCTTTTTGCACAAGTGGGTCTATTCTAAACTTGCAACTTTGTTCTGCCTCCGCGCTGTTAACAATATTTCTCTTGCCTTTGTCGTGCGTCAATATTTTTATGTCTACTGTTGGTGCTCTCCTAGATGTTGCTTCACTAACCATTCCACAACAAGGTTGACCAGTTCATTAGGCCTAGAGAAGGTGTCAAAATATCTCCATGGGTCTTCCTCCACCCAATGACATGCCCCGTGGATCCACAAAAACTCTACTCTCGTGCAATGATCCTTCACCAAACAATGTGGGTCATATGGATTGAAGCTTCGAGTGTCGAAAGGATATTTCTTGATCTCCTCTATTTCAGCATCTGCATGCTTGATACTTGTATCTTGTACAACCTGATTTGCAATGGAAGAGTGGGCCAAGGTGCCTTCTTCTTCTAGTGCAGCCTAGCTAGCGGTCCTACCGAGATGTGGTATGCCACTTCTTTCATGACAAGCTTGTCCATGGTAAACTTTGGTAAAACATGTGGAGGCTTCTTCGTGTTTTAAATCCATATGAAGGCACCAGACAGTGAGGCATACCAATCCGCTATGTCAATCAATGCCTTCATTGTTGCCTTTGACATGCAAGGTGGATCCTGCTCAAATATCATCTATACACCGGGGTGACAAAATGATCCGACAACTGTGAGATAAATCCTTTGAAGCTGCATTCAGAAAATAATTTATAATAACCATTGACATAGGTTTTCACTGATGTCCATACCCACTTCATGCTCGATAACTCCTGATGGGCACAGATTACATCTGAGATGTAGGCGGACATGTATATTTTTGCTTGCTGACCTTTGGGCAGTTGCCGAGCTCCTATTACCTGTTTCTTTAGCCTATGAGCCAACATGTCAGACCAGTTGCATGCTTTCCCTTCACTGACTAGTTGGTCCAATAGGATCACCCAACACTATGGGAAGGTCTCGGTGCTCTCTTGTCCATACAAGTGACATGCAAATATGACCAAATATTGATACTCCTTTTGCAATATCTTCATCTTGTAAATCTGGTTGGGTGTGATCTTGAATTTGGCTGGCTCTTTTACCTAGTTCTTCAAGACATGCCTAGAGCTAGTATTGCTACTGGGTATACTAAACGATGTCTGCATTGTGATCAGTGACTTTGGCAAGTGGTACATCTATTGATAATCCTATGCCTTGAAGGTAGAAATCTCTATCCCACTAACACTACTCAATGTCATCGTCTTGGGATCAGTGTGAGAGATGATCCAATGTATCATGTTCATGAATGGGAATGTGGGATAACTACATGCAATTCGGTACAAGTTGGACTTGTGAATGTTCACATAGACTTGGCGTTCTTTGGGATCTTCCCCAAATGTGCCTGAGAATGCATCATTGGCCTCTTTCCAGTTCAAATTGGTGTATTTGTCTACGATCAACTTGGTGTCTTTGTATATCAGAAAACTCGTAGACACTTGCTCAACTGCTACTCTAGTTGCACTTCCGTCGGTGTCCTTTGACCCTACTCTCTTGGAAGCCATTGATCCTGAACTGCTGAGAGATAGATGAACACCTTCTATTTGTAGACATAGAGACATGCATGGAAAGATATATGTCAGTTAAAGCAAATCAAACTTGAGGGATGACATGCAACATACCTGGGAAACTACTAAAAAGGATTACACAATTTTCACTGGGAGGCTAAGAGACTACCTGCTGGAACTGTGCAAAAGGTAGTCTGGGCTGTCAAGAGGTTGGTTGACTACTAGAATTGCACAATGTGCAATGAAGACTGGCTTGTTGTATGCTGAGATTACGCAATGTGCAATGAAGACTAGCCTGTTGTATGCTGAGAATGCGCAATGCGCAATTTCAGCTGGCAAGTGATGCAAGCCCAAGGACTGTGTTGCACAATTTTCTGGGTCAACAGTAATTGCCTCTCAAACTTGTGCAAAGCAATATTGGAGGGTAGTGATTGGCCATAATTATGCATTTTCTGGGAGGAAGGCAGAGCCTTCCCTCTCAGAATTGCACAATGATGTCTGGGCAAGGCAGAGTTTGGGCCAAGGTTGCCCAGATCCACTGATGGGCAATTAAAATCATATGAAGATGTGAATGCATGGCGATGTTGCGTGTAAGAAAGAGTGAATGATCATGCAAGAGAACAGAAAATGCAAGATTCAGAAAATGGAACAACATGCATGTGTGTGAAATGAGTCGCCGAATCGACAACCGTTCATGCAAAACAGTATCATGCATGCGACAATAGTGAGATGCAAACGAAAAATGAAATGGTTCTTGTATAGGATAACATGCATGAAAATGATAGGAAGTGTTCATAGAAATCAAGCAGACAACACTTACACAAGCCAAAACACAAAAAGTGACAGAAATGCTGCGAAAGACAAGTTAAGAGGACTTACCTGGAAATAGTTGAGCTAGATGTGCCGAAGACTCCTGGATGTGTTGTGGGATGTCAAACCTCCAATATCGATGTGAAGTATGAGCTTTGAAGCATTGAATAAATAAGTTTGAGGCTCATGGCGCGCATGCCACAAATCTAGGAAAAAGCGACACTTGGAGGAAAGTTTCTAAAATGATCTTTGCATGTATCCTCCAGCTGCTAAAAATAACTCCCTAAAATCTAGGGATGCTTTTTTCATGTTGCTTTTTTCTATTTCAGGAAAAAGAAGCCCATGCATGCATGTCAAGTTTCCTCGGTCCCGGGTGCAACTGGTCAACCTGAAGGCACATGCAACAGCCTGCTTGATTGAGGGATATTTTTCCACAATTTCTGGGAGGAAGTTGGGCTGGCTGTCTAGAGGGATTGTGCAATTTCTGGGAGGAGTAGCTGATTGCTCCCCAAAATTGTGTAATTTATGGGCTAAGTTGCACTATTGGGCCAGATTGCACAGGCTGGAAAGCTGTTGAAAAACCAATGAGGCTCATGTACTTGATAGTGCAAGACATGTTGCTAGGATGGTTGGTAGGGAGGCTCCAAAATGAAGCTACGAAAAATTTTTGGAGGGTAGTTGTAGCCCCTACAACAATACCCAATCCACCACTTCAAGGTCCCTTTCACCGTGATGTTGATCTGCTAGTTGCTTCATCCTATTTTTTGCTGTAATCAAGTTGTCCTTTAATAATTTGAGAACCTCTTATGGTGCCTTATATGTTCCTCCACTATTTTAACCTTTGCACTCCCTTACAAGGGTGATGTGATGGATGGAGGATGATATACATAAAGTGTCATGAATAGGGAAATTTTTTATGAAGTATGGAAGGATGGTCAGATGGGATGTGAGCTGATTGAGTACCCAAAAATGAAAATAATTCAATATAAAAATTTCTATTGAAAATTAAATTTTTGTCAGATACAATAATATTTAGGATTCCATTTAGTTTTTGGATTCTTTCCATGAATTTTTTTGTCATTATACTTACTTTAAAAGGATGAAAAGGAGAGAAAAAAGAGGTTCATTTTGTTCTTTGCTCTACTACTACCATAAAGACATTCTTTCCTTCATATTTGGGTAAACCTATAATAAAATCTAAAGAAACGTCTTCCCCATGTTGACTTGGTATAGCTAATGATTGTAGGAGACCTAGCGACTTGATTATCTCACCCTTATTCTATTGGTAAACCACATATTCAACAACAAACTTTTGAACATTAGTTTTGATACCTTCACAAAAAGAAATGCTTCTTTATCCTGTGGAAATTTTTCAAGAACCACAAATTTCATCCTATAAGATAAGTTTACAATTCCAAGAGGACCTTTGTTTGAGTTTGAAATTCTTACATAAATATGGGTGATATTGATAAAACAACATATCATTATTCCACACAAATTTAACTAATGAACTCGGGTTCTCTTGTAGTTATGGAATGGTCTTGCATACCTTCTAATCTTTCTTTGTATTTTCTTATTCAACCTAATCAAATTTTGGAATAGAAATAACATATAGTAAACCTTGTGTTTCTTCTTGTTTCACTGAAAGTGCATCTACCACCATATTATGTTTTCTTCTTTAATATATAATTTCAAAGGCATAAACTAGCATCTTTATAAACCATTTTTGTTACTCTTGTAAAGATAATAATTTCTCTAAGTACTTCAAACTATCATGATTTGTTTTTACTTAGAAGTGTCTTCCTTTTATGCAAAGGTTCAATTTTTAACTGCATTTAGTATGGTCAGCATTTAATTTTCATAAACAAGTTTGAGAAAGTTGTTTCCTTTACGTTAGTTTCTTTCAAAGGAAATGAGATTTCCTTCTTGCGTCAAAACTGCACCAAGGCCATTCCTTCGAGCATCACACTCCATAACAAAGGTTTCTATGAAGTCAAGTGTGGAAGGGATATGAGTTATACACATAACCTCCTTGAGTATTTTAAAGACTTTGGTTGCTTCTTGAGTTCAAGAAATGCTTCTTTCTTTGATCGTATTTTTCGAAATGTTTCTATTTGAATATAATTATTGATATAATTGTGGTAGTAGCCTACCAATCATAAGAATCCTCTCATTTTATTTAATGTTTTAGGGATTTTCCATTCCATCATAGATTTAATTTTGGTAGGGGCTAGTTTGAAACCTTCATGAGATACAATATGACCCAATTATTCCACTTCTTGAAACCCAAAGGCACACTTGGAAGTATTTGCATATAGTTGTTTCTCTTCCATTGGTTTTAAAAACCCATCTATTGTAACCATTGGACCCTTAATACAACTTAAACACCACCCATTTGGATTGTAATAATAGGAATATCCAATAAATGCTCCCCCATATTTAGCTTAGTACTATGGCACTTCCCTGGATAGTTTATGGTGCCTCCATATGCAATTATTACTTTAACTTTTAATGTTGGAAATACAAAGCAATTGAGAAGTTCTCATAATTTTTCACATTGATAAAGTTATGGGAACTACATAAATCAACAAACACTATTACCTCTTTCTTTGATATATCTTTCTATCTTGAGGGGGTGGAGTGCATGCTTGATAATGCACGACAAATATTCCTAGAGTGGTCTTTTCTAGCTCTAAATCTTGTGATGATTCCAATTCTTTATCTTCTTCCTTTTCATAGTCTATGTAGAATAATTTCTTCTCACCACATATATGCCCATTATTTTCCATTTTATCCTCTTTCATCGAGTTGTTGTAATGTGAACCTTTTTAGTGGAGTGAGGTTATGAGAGGGAACATGATGTTCTCCACAGTTGTTAGTGACCACTATTATATTTTGACAATCTCAACCCCAAGGAGCTTTGATGGATAGGGTCCCATTTTTTTCAATAACTCTAGAAATTTTTTTGTTTCCAACTAAATATATAGGTAGATCCACCCAAATGGATCACATCCCATCGACTTATTAGTAGAGCCTAACCTTGAGGGAAATCAGGAGAATTCACCTCATGACCCCCCATTATCGAGGTAATTTAGCGATGAGAACTCGACCAATTGAGCTATTCCTAGAGCTTAGATCTAGAACTTAGATTAACTTCCTTCCTTGATTTATTTATTGGATGGAATTGGTACTTTATGAAACAAGAATCTACATACCACATTATTAGTTTTGGTTCCCCACAATACAAGATATCATGAATCACTAAATATATTCCTTTCTCCTACAATATAGAGGTGGGTACCATTCTAGAATTAATTCCCTTAGTGACATAGAGATGTGTATCATTAATATCCTAACTTGTATAACATTACAAGAATAATGTATACCATTGGTGGTAGCTATAATGGTTCCTACGTCAACACACTTGGTCAACTAATGAACACAACTCTTAACTTGGGCATGGTCCACAAGGAACCTTAATTATTGGAATATTCACCTCCACATCAGTCATGGTCAACATGGTGGGAATTCATGGGCATGGATAATATTTTTTCTCACTCAATGCATGTTTGGATCACAAACATCATGCACCATAGTCTTCTCATGGTCCACGTCTCACAATTTTTGACCCATACTCAGTAAATACCACTCTAACTCAACCTCATGTATCATGTGACAATATAAACTTCTGAGTGAAGCAAACTCAAGAGATCGTGCAACAAGATAGTTTTGTAGTGATACATACCCCACATATCGCTCCATAAATTGATTTTCCAATGATACATATCCATATATCACTCATAAAAGTTTTTCCCTAGGAAATGTATGCTCTGTATTACATGAGTAAAATACTTCTCCTATGCGAAGAATTTGATCCTTGCACAATAAAAATCTTATATAAGAATTTGAGAGGGAAGTTCAAATCAAGCAAGTATTTAATATATTTCCTTTTTACCTTCCTTTGAAGAGGAATTTAAGCCTTCCTCATAATAACACAATTGATAAGTAATCATAACCCTCTCTCTCTTTGTCTTTCACAAACAAACACTTATGTATATGTAGATGTATTAGACATATATATTCATACTAATCAATCTATCAATGTGAACACTAGAATTGGTGATCCAAGTGGATATTGGTGGCCACCTGTCAATTCCACTTGGACCCCCACCATTGCTTCTTTCAGTTTTTCAGTGTCCTTAATTGTAGCAAAGTTTACTATTTTTAGCATTTTTTCGGGTCCTAAACTTCCAGAGCCGTTTTAAGGCCCTAAATGACGTTTTTTTGGAAATCTATCGCCAATAAATTTTTGTTTTAAATCATCTTTTTTGTCATAGTCCTCAGAGATATCTTTCCAATAGGTTATCATGCACATCAAACAAAGATAATATGACTAAGTCGTGACCTCGGGAAGTTGGCTGTCCAACTCACCCCAACAGGGCCCATAAAATCTTGGTGTTACATATCCTCGGGTTAGGGTTTTGGTTGTTTAGGATTTTCTCTTATTGTTCAATAATAAAAAGGCCCTTGAGCCTCATTGTAAGGCAGTTCAAAGGCATGTAGCTGCCACATCTCTTCTTAGACATAAGCTACCATCACCCTAGCTGGTTTATTTCCATTTCTGTTTGAAAGCATATTTTTAGTGTTTTACATAAATAAAATGAAGTATTATTTCCACCGCATCTTTATGTTTATGGTTATATCTGTACTTTGTTGCATTCTTGTTTAAATCCGGATCAGTGGAATTAGAGAGGTCTACTTTTTTTTCTCTGTTTTTCTTTGCATGTCCCCAATGAGGTCAGGATATAAGGAGTTAGGGCTTGAACTGGTCGAACCTTTGCAAGACCAGCCTCACAAATCCCAACGGTCTCCCATGGCAGATGAAAAGAAAAATGAGGGGGTAGGAGATCCTATCAAAATCTTGCTGGAAGAAGCCCTCGAGCGACAAAGGAATGCGATATGGACAACTTTGCCTAGATCCTTCAGTGGCTACCTAGGGGCGATGCATCGGCTTCTAAGAGCTACTCTGGAAACACCACACTGTTTAAGGTACAAGTTAATTTTGAAATCCCCATATTCAAGGGTCAGATACATGTAGGTGTCATCGATAAATGGTTAAATATGCTAGAGGGTTATTTTTTTGTTCATGATTTTTCCAGTTGGGAAAAGATTATTTTCACTCTTCTCAAAGCAGCCCCCCATGTCAAGGACTTGTGGGAAACCTACTACGAGAAGAAGGATGAAAGTACAGGTTCACTATTTTTAGCCGCACCCACTTCGAATTCATTCCGAGATTCCATCGAGGAGTAGTACTACCCTGTCGGAAGCTATGAGGATCAATACATAAAGTGGACCATGCTACAACAGGGAAGGGACGAAGACGTGCCAGAGTTTACCAATATTTTCCATACCTTTGCACAAAGTTTGGTATCAAGGATCCGAAGCAACATTTGGTACTCAAATACCACAGTTGCCTACAGGAGTACATCCAGGAAGAAATAGAATTCCTGAACATCTCCTCACTCAGCATGGCATATCGATATGTCGTCAAGGTCGAGAAAAAGTTTAAACAGAAGAAGCGAGACTTTGGATTTTTGAATCCAAAGGAAGGGAAAGGTGCCCCCAAACTGCAGAACAAAGGACAAAGCCAAGGCGGGGTGGCAAAAGAAAACCCACCAAAGCTGCAAGCAAAGAACAGTGTTGCAAAGCCGAAAAAGGACACAGGAAAGTGGTGTGAGTTCCATAAGAGCTCCACTCACAACACAAGTGAGTATCAGGCCAAGCAGTCACTACTGGCCAAGCTAAAGGTTTCAGAATTAGATGCATGTTCCGACTCTGAGTCAGAACTCGAGAAGGGGAATGAAAAAGGGAACAATATTATCGATGCAGAGCCCAATGGCACTGTTGCCACCACAAAGATCTAGAAGGAGGAACCTACAGATCCAGAGGAAAAGGAGCATTTCTTCGACTCCCAAATGTAGGTAAAGGGCTCCCCACTACAATTAATTGTCGACAGTGGGAGCTAAAAGAACCTCATTTCGATAGAGGTCATGAAGCGGCTGGGCTTACCGACCACAACACATCCACGACCATCGGGTGGCTTCACCAAGGATGGGATCTTCACGTGAGCCAGCAGTATCGCCTTCCATAGAACATCAAATCCTTCACAGATGAGGTATCGTGTGACATTTCCCCCCTTGAAGTTTGTGATGTATTATTAGGACAACGATACTTGTGGAAGTGCCATGATGTGTATGAATCAAGGCCCCATTCTATTATTATTACTTTGGGAAATAAGTTGTACAGGATACCGGAGGTAGCACCGCATACCACCATCTCTTTGGTTACTGCAAAACAATGTAGTAAGCTCATTTCCAAAATTGGGAAATTTGTTTTCCTGATGATACACCCTCAAGGAAAGAAGAATATAGTGGCCACGACCTCTAGACAGGGCCCCTCCACATGACAACTACAAATGGACAAGGTCGTGGAGGAGTACGAGGATATATTCACCTCCCCCGTAGGGGTTCCTCTACACTGTCAGGTCAAAAACTCCATCGATCTCAGCCCAGGTGCACCGTTGCCCAATGGACCAATCTATCGGTGCTCTGTTTTGGAGAATGATGAAATCAAGAGACAGATTTAGGAGCTGTTGTAGAAAGGTCACATATGTCTGAGTTCATCACCCTGTGGGAGCTCGATCGTGTTGGTATAAAAGAAGGATGGGACTTGGAGACTCTGTATTGACTATTGGGTGCTGAAAAAGATCACCGTTTGTAATAGGTACTCGTTCCCACGGATTAATGACCTCCTCAACCAACTAAAGGGGGAAAAATATTTCAGCAAGATCGATTTGAAGTCAAGATATCACCAGGTATTAATTGAACCCTCCGATGTGTGGAAGACTACCTTCAAAGCCAAGAAGGGCCTTTTCGAATGGTTGGTTATGCCTTTCAGATTACCAAATGTTCCCAAAACCTTCATGAGGCTAATGGATGACATCTTGCGGCCATTCACCAAATCATTTGTAGTGGTATACTTGGATGACATCCTGATCTTCAGCCAGAGTTGGGAAGAGCACTTCCATCACATTCAACAGGTTCTCCAAACACTACGACAACACAAGTTATGTGCCAATTTGGAGAAATGCACTTTTGGCATGACCCATGTTCAGTATCTTGGATACATTATTGATGAATAGGGGGTGCATGTGGATCCAGCCAAGATCCAAGTCATTCGGGATTGGCCATCTCCAACCACTCTGACAAAGCTTCGCAACTTTCTAGGTGTTTCCAACTTCTACTGTAGGTTCGTGTTTGGATTTTCTCATATCATTTGGCCCTTGAGTCAAGTAACCAAGGGAGGAGAAAAAGCGAAATTCTTTTGGTTTGAATCTCAACAGAAGGCATTCACAAAGTTGAAAGACCGCCTTTGCTTGGCACCAATGCTCGCATTACTAAACTTGCAACAGCCATTTGAGGTCGAGACAGATGCCTTTGACTATGATATTGGGGCAATCGTTACTCAACATGAGCACCTAGTGGCATATCATAGTGAGATACTTTCAGACACAGTCCGGACGTATCCCACTTATGACAAAGAGATGTATTCCATTGTGCTGGCCTGCTGACAATGGAAGCATTACATTTTGGGGAAGGAAATGGTCATCCACATAGACCACCGACACCTATAGTTAATACAGGCCAAAGAAAAATTACAGAATGATCACCATCAGAAGTGGTCCACATACCTGCAATAGTTCCATTTGAATATCAAGTATAAGAAGGACAACTTCAATAATGTTGCAGACTGCCTCAGTCAACTACCGATCATGGCGTTAACCATTGTCCTCAACTCTTGTGGGTACGAGACTTCTCATTAGCCACTTCTCTACAAAAGTGACCCAAAATTTGACCACAAATACCAGACACTCTTGGAGGGTTAGCATGTTCCAGATTTTCACCCCCAGGATGCCCTGTTATGCTGCCTGGGTCACCTTTGTGTTCCTTCAAGCAAGCACACCAAGATGATTTGGGAAGCACACTATAGTCAGGCTGCTGGGCATTTCAGGGTCGAGAAAATGGTGGCAGTGCTATAGAAGTATTTCTATTGGCCGAATCTTCAGTAGGATATCAGGAAGTACATCAGATCATGCACTTCCTGTGCCATTATCAAACCGACCATCAATAAGCAAGGCCTCTCTACCCTGCTGCCTACCCCTAGTTGACCTTGGGAATCCATTTCCATGGATTACATGTCAGGCCTTACTTCCACTAAATGTGGAAATGATTGTTTTTTTGTGGTTGTCGACAGGTTCTCAAAGATGGCCATTATGGCAGCTTGCAAGAAGAATATCACAACAGGAGCCACTGCTAAACTCTTCTTTGAATGAGTGTGGGTATACTTTGGGATCCCATATTCTATCATCTTAGCTTGGGATAGTAGGTTCCTCAGTACATTTTGGTCCAGTCTTTGGTCGATGCTAGACACCAAACTCACTAAGTCCACAACCTTCCATCCTCAAACTGATGGCCAGACAGAGGTTGTCAACAGGATGATCATAGACATGTTGCGCATGTACAACTCAAAGCATCCATGCACATGGGATGAGAGCCTCCCCTATGTTCAACACAACTACAATCTGGCTCTCCATAGCTCGACTAGCCACAACCCTTTTTAGGTGGGCTTGGGATTCCAGCCACTATGTCTTATTGATGTGGCCATGCCATTTGCAGCTACTCATGCAGATTCGGCTCATGTCTAGTCTGAAACAGATAAGGAAAACAACTTCATTGAGGACATCCAAAATATTCGCTAGTAGGTCCATGACATTATTGAGAAATCAAATGCCAAGTACAAGAAACGACATGATCAACATTGGGTGCCACACAAGTTTCAGGTGGGTGATAAAGTCTGGTGGCATTTGCAAAAGGAACGTCTTATCGGAGCCCATCCGAAACTCAAACCGCTTCAATATGGTCCTTACACCATTACCAAGGATGTGGGTGACAATGCATTTGAGCTCAGCATTCCCCCGTTCCTTGGCCTGCACCCAATGTTCAATGTGGATCGCCTTCGGCCATACTTTCCACCATTACTAGACACATCCGACGTTGTAGAATAGCTCACACCCACAAAGTTAAATCAATATTGCATGGAATAAGCTACAACTGATCGGATCATGGACACATAGATCAAGCACACTCGCCAGCAGAATATCCAACTATATCGAGTTGTCAAAGCAGGCCAACTCCTTCACCAGGGCAAGTGGCTCACCAGGTACTAAGTTTAGCAGAAGTTTCTTCATCTCATGGAGGAACTCAACGCAATGGGGACCATTGCTTCCTAAGGGGGGAGGAATGATCGAGGTGGATATTGGTGGCCACCCGCTAATTCCACTTGGAACCGCACCATTGCTTCTTTCAATTTTTAAGTTTCCTTAATTGTAGCACAATTTACTCTTTTTAGAAGTCTTTCAGGTCCTAAACTTTCAGAGCCGTTTTGAGGCCCTAAACGATGTTTTTTTGGAAATCTACCGCCAACGATTTTTTGTTTGAAATCATATTTATTTTCATAGTCCTCGGAGATATCTTTCCAATGGGTTATCATGCACGTCAAACGGAGATAATATGACCAAGTTGTGGCCCCAGGAAGTTGGTTGTCCAACTCACCGCAATGGGGCCCATAAACTCTTGGTGTTACATCTCCTCAGGTTAGGGTTTTAGTTGTTTAGGGTTTACTCTTATTTTTCAATAATAAAAAGGCCCTTGAGCCTCATTGCAAGGTAATTTAGAGGCATGTACCTGCCACATCTCTTCTTAGAGATAAGCTACCATCGCCCTAGGTGGTTGATTTCCATTTCTGTTTGTAAGCATATTTTCAGTAGTTTACATTAATGAAATGAAGTATTATTTCCACTACATCCTATGTTTATGGTTATCTCTATACTTTGTTGCATTCCTGTTTAAATCCAGAGTAGTGGTATTAGAGTAGTCTACTTTTTTTTGTCTGTTTTTCTTTGCATGCCCCCAATGAGGTCGGGATATAAGGAGTTAGGGCTTGAACTGGTCGAACCTTTGCAAGACTAGCCTCATAAATCCCGATAGCCTCCCATGGTGGATGAAAACAAAGATGAGGGGGCAGGAGATCCTATCAAAATCTTGCTAGAAGAAGCCCTCAAGTGACAAAGGAACACAATGATGGAAAACTTTGCTCAGATCCTTCAGTGGCTACCTAGGGGTGACGCATCGGCTTCGAACAACTACTCTAGAAACGCCACACCATTTAAGGTACAAGTAAATTTTTAATTCCCCATATTTGAGGGTCAGATAGACACAGATGCCATCGATAAATGGTTAAATCTACTAGAGGGTTATTTTTCTGTTCATTAGCTTTCCAGTTACGAAAATATTATTTTTTCTCTTCTCAAAGCAGCCCCCCATGTTAAGGACTGGTGGGAAACCTACTATGAGCAGAAGTATGAAAGTACATGCTCACTATTTTCAGTCGCACCCACTTGGAATTGATTCTGGGATGCCATCAAGGAGTAGTACTACCCTATTGGAAGCTATGAGGATCAATACATAAAGTGGACCATGCTGCGGTAGGGAAGGGACCAAGATGTTCCAGATTTTACTAATATTTTCCATAACCTTTGCAAAAAGTTGGGTATCAAGCATTTGGAACAGCATTTGGTAGTCAAATACTGTGGCTGCCTACATGAGTACATCCAAGAAGAAATAGAATTCCTGAACATATCCTCGCTCGACACGACATACCGATATGCCATCAAGGTCGAGAAAAAGTTTAAATAGAAGAAGCGAGACTTTGGATCTGCACATCCAAAGAAAGAGAAAGGTGTCCCCAAACTGCAGAACAAAGGATAAAGCCAAGGTGAGGCGGCCCAAGACAACCCGCCAAAGCTGCAAGCAAAGAACAACACTGCGAAGCTGAAAAAGGACACAAGAAAGTGGTGTGAGTTCCATAAGAGCTCCACTCACAACACAAGTGAGTGTTGGGCCAAGTAGTCACTGGTGGCCAAGCTAAAGGTTTCAGAATCAGATGCATGTTCCAACTCTAAGTGAGAACCTAACAAGGGGAATGACAAAGGGAAGCAAATTATTGATGTGGAGCCCAACACCACCGTTGCCACAATGAAGGTTCGGAAGGAGGAACCAGAATATATAGAGGAGGAGGAGCATCTCTTCCACTCCTAGATGTGGGTAAAGGGCTCCCTACTATAGTTCATCGTTGACAATGGGAGCCAAAAGTACCTCATTTCGGCAGAGGTCATGAAGCGGCTAGGCTTACCGACCACAACATATCCACAATTGTACACCATCGGGTTTCTTGACCAGGATAGGATCTTCGTGTGAGCCAGCAGTATTGCCTTCCATACAATATCAAGCCTTTCATAGATGAGATATTGTGTGACATTTCTCCCCTTGAAGTTTGTGATGTATTATTAGGACAACCATACTTTTGGAAGCACCATGCTATGTATGAATCAAGGCGCCGTGTTGTTATTGTTACTTTGGGAAATAAGTTGTACAAGATACTGGAGGTATCATCACCTACTGCCATCTCTTTAGTTACTACAAAGAAATGCACTAAGCTCATTTCCAAAATTGGGAAATTTGTTTTCCTGATTATATGCCCTCAAGGAAAGAAGAAGATAGTGGCCACGACCTCCAGAAAAGGCCCCTCTAAAGGACAACTACAGATGGACAAGGTCGTGGAGGACTACGAGGACATATTCAACTCCCACGCAAGGGTTCCTCTGCACTGTCAGGTCAAGAAATCCATTGATCTGACCCTAGGTGCACCACTGCCCAATGGACCAATCTATTGGTGCTCCATTCTAGAGAACGATGAAATCAAGAGGTCGATTCAAGAGCTATTGTAGAAAGGTCACATCTGTCCATGTTCATTGCCCTGTGGGAGCTCGATCATGTTGGTATAGAAGAAGGATGGGACTTGGAGACTCTGTATTGACTATTGAGCACTGAACAAGATCACTGTTCTTGATAGATACCCAATCCCACAGATTGATGACCTCCTTGACCAACTGAAGGGGGAAAATATTTCAGCAAGATCGTTTTGAAGTCAGGATATCACCAGGTACCAATCAAAGCCTCCGATGTGTGGAAGATTGAATTTAAAGATGAGGAGGGCCTATTCGAATGGTTGGTTATGCCTTTCGGATTGACGAGTGCTCCTGCAACCTTCATGAGGCTAATGGATGACATCTTGCGGCCATTCACTAACTCATTTGTAATGGTATACTTGGATGACATCCTGGTCTTTAGCTAGAGTTGGGAAGAGCACCTCTACCACATCTGACAGGTTCTCCAAACACTGCGGCAACACAAGTTATGTACCAATTTGGAGAAATGCACTTTTGGCATGACCCATGTTCAGTATCCGGGATACATTGTTGATGAATAGGGGGTGCATGTGGATCCAGCCAAGATCCAAGTCATACGGGATTGGCCATCTCCAACCACTTTGATAGAGCTTGACAACTTTCTAGGTCTTGCCAACTTCTACCATAGGTTCGTGTTGGGATTTTCTCATATCACTCGGCCCTTGAGTCAAGTCACCAAGGGAGGAGAGAAAGAAAAAATCTTTTGGTCTGAATCTCAATAGAAGGCATTCACAAAGTTGAAAGACCGCCTCTGCTCGGCACCAGTGCTCGCATTACCAGACTTGCAACAACCATTTGAGGTTGAGACAGATGCCTCTGATTATGCTATTGGGGTAGTCCTTATTCGACATGGGCATCTAGTGGCATATGACAGTGAGACACTTTTAGACACAGTCCGGAAGTATCCCACTTATGACAAAGAGATGTATTCCATTGTACAGGTCTTTCGACAATGGAAGCATTACATTTTGAGGAAGGAAATGGTCATCCACACAGACCACCAACCACTACAGTTCATACAGACCCAAGGGAAATTGCAGAATGATCACCATCAGAAGTGGTCCACATACCTGCAACAGTTTCATTTGAATATCAAGTATATGAAGGGAAACATCAATAATGTTGCAGACTGCCTAAGTCGACCAGTGATCATGGTGTTAACCACCATGCTCAACTCTTATGGGCATGAGACTTCTCATTGTCCACTTCTCTACAAAAGTGACCCAAAATTCGGCCACACATACCAGACACTCTTGGAGGGTCAGCATGTTCTAGATTTTCATCTCTAGGATGCCCTGTTATGCCACCTGGGTCACCTTTGTTTTCCCTCAAGCGAGCGTGCCAAGATGATTTGGGAAGCACACTACAGTCAGGCTACTAGGCATTTTGGGGTCGAGAAAATGGTGGTAGTATTGCAGAAGTATTTCTATTGGCCGAATCTTCGGTAGGATGTCAGGAAGTACATCAAATCATGCACTGCCTACATCATTGTACAACCGACCATCAAGAAGCAAGGCCTCTATACCCTACTGCCTACCCCTAGTCGACCTTGGGAATCCATCTCCATGGATTACATGTCAGGCCTTCCTTTCACTAAGCATGGAAACGAATGTGTTTTTGTGGTCATCGACAGGTTCTCGAAGATGGCCATTATGGTGGTCTGCAAGAAGAATATCACAGCAGGAGCCACTGCTAAACTCTTCTTTGAATGAGTGTGGGTATACTTTGGGATCCCAAAGTCTATCATCTCAGATTGGGATAGAAGGTTCCTTAGTACATTTTGGTCTAGTCTCTGGTCAATGCTGGACACCAACTCACTAAGTCCACAACCTTCCATCCTTAAACTAATGGCCAGATAGAGGTTGTCAACAGGATGATCGTAGAAATTCTGTGCATGTACAACTCAAAGCATCCATGCACATGGGATGAGATCCTCCCCTATGTTCAGCACAACTACAACTGGGCTCTCCATAGCTCAACTAGGCACAACCCTTTTTAGGTGGGCTTGGGATTCTAGCCACTATGTCCCATTAATGTGGCCATGCCATTTGTAGCTACTCAGACATATTCGGCTCATGTCTAGTCCAAAACAGATAAGGCAAGCAACTTCATTGAGCACATCCAACATATTTGCCAGCAAGTCCATGACATTATGGAGAAACCAAATGCCAAGTACAAGCAGCGACATGATCAACATCGGGTGCCACACAAGTTTCAAGTGGGCGACAAAGTCTGGTTGCATTTGCAAAATGAACGCCTTACTGGAGCCTATCGGAAACTCAGGCCACTCTGATATGGTCATTACACCATTACCAAGGATGTGGGAGACAATGCATTTGAGCTCAGTATTCCCCTGTTCCTTGGCCTGCACCCATTGTTCAATGTGGACCGCCTTCGGTCATACTTTCCACCATTACTAGACACATCTGACATTTCAGAACAACTCACACCCACAGAGCTAAATCCGGATTACATGGAACAAGCTACAACTGATCGGATCATGGACACACAAATCAAGCGCACTTGCTAGCAGAATATCCAACTGTATCAAGTTGTCAAAGTAGGCCAACTCCTTCACCTGGGCAAGTTGCTCACCAGGGACCAAGTTCAACAGAAGTTTCCTCATCTCATGGAGGAACTCAATGCAATGGGAACCATTGCTTCCTAGGGGGGGAGGAATGATCCAGGTGGATATTGGGGGACACTCGCCAATTCCACTTGGATCCCCACTATTACTTCTTTTAGTTTTTTAGTTTCCTTAATTGTAGCACAATTTACTATCTTTAGAATTTTTTCAGGTCCTAAACTTACGGAGCCGTTTTGAGGCCCTAAACGACGTTTTTTTTGGAAATCTACCACTATCAATTTTTTGTCTAAAAACATATTTTTTGTCGTAGTCCTCGGAGAGATCTTTCCAATCGGTTATCATGCGTGTCAAATGGAGATAATATGACCAAGTCGTGACCCTGCGAAGTTGGCTGTCCAACTCACCACAATAGGGCCCATAAACTCTTGGTGTTACATCTCCTCAGGTTAGGGTTTTGGTTGTTTAGGGTTTTCTCTTATTGTTCAATAATAAAAAGGTCCTTCAGCCTCATTGTAAGGCAGTTCAGAGGCATGTAGCTGCCACATCTCTTCTCAGAGATAAGCTACTATTACTCTAGCTGGTTTATTTCCATTTCTGTTTGTAAGCATATTTTCAGTATTTTACATTAATGAAATGAAGTATTATTTCCGCTGCATATCTGTTTTTATGGTTATCTCTATAATTTGTTGTGTTCCTGTTTAAATCCGGATCAATCAGACTAGTAAAACGTAATAAAAACACATGAACCATAACCATATTTAGGTGTTATCAGTAAATTATCTCTTATTGATTATATAGATACATTGTTTACTCTATCTATGAAGCTTAGTTCAAGTGATCAATTTATTATAGAGAAGAGGGTCCCCAAGTGCCCTACCCATACCTAGCCTTTTTTAGGTCCTTGGTGGGTAGCATAGTGTTAATACATATATAATATACTTGACCCATTTAAAGAAATAAAGTGATCATACAATCGTTGATTTCCATAGGTCAATATGTAGACTAGAATCTGATGAGAATTTGTATATATATTTGTGTTTGTGTCTGTGTGTTAGACAACAAGACACATACATAACCAACCATATGATTTTTCAACCGATATATGATTATAATTATTGTTCACATCCAAGCTCCAATTATCTTTGTTAATTGGGAAGTTAAGGAAAATTACATCAAATTTTTAAACATCCTTCTTTGTCAAAGTGAATTAGTGAATACATCATGTTACCATCTCAAATGTTCTAAGAAGACTACATCTAGTTTGGTCCTTTTATAAAACTGTGGATTTCATTCGTGAAACTCATTATCAATCCAATTATTGAATCATAAGGAAAAATGTGGATTTCATCCATGAAACTCATTATTGATCCAATTATTGAATCATAAGGAATTTTTTTTTCTAAATAGTGATATGCAACATGTGACCTATAAAAGTCATTAAACCAAAGTCCATGATACCTAGAACTAGCCACCCCTATAAAATTCATGATAACATCAAGGAAATTGACTCGGATTCTTAAGGGGGTTTCTCAACTATGAAAGCCACTGTCCTTCACAAGAAACAATTGCAGTCACCCTCTATCCACTAGTCTAGGGCTTCCATAAATTTCTTAGAATCCTTCCTAGCTAGTTGTTTCTACACAATGTAATCCATTCTCTACCATCGTAGTCCTTCAACAACCTCCCCTCTTATTTATTACTATGAAATCAAACCAACATCAAATTCGTGGCCCTCTTCTCCCATATCATATTTTGGGTTTCCCTACTTAAATTTGTTGTAAAATACTAGATTTAATAAGTTAAAACATTTCATAATAAACCTTAATTGGATTTAGATTCATGTGGGCATGGAATTTCAATGCCCTAGGATCTCTACTTTCCAAAAAACAATAGTAAATACCCCCTTGTGAATCTTCTCAATTCTCATTCGTGGTAACTATTTTCTCCTTGAAAACTCTCCCATAGCTCATTCTAAGGCTTCAACATCCTCCAAATACTTTGCAAATTTGTACATTCCTCCTCTACTTTCACTTCCCTATCCCAGCCAAAGGAAAACCCATGTTTCCTTAGCTCTGACAGGGGACTTCATGGGTACGTTTCCAAAATTTTAAATGGGTATTGAAAGTACCCACTTTTGACCATTTTTACTAGTTCCTCACTCCATATTAATGCTTTCATGAAGTTGGTTTGGTGGTTTCTCAACTAGCTAATTTTCTCTTCACTAATTGAGTTTGGGAAAGAGGAGGAAAAACAATTCAAATTCAAAATTTGAAATTGCTGAAAAATGGACTTTAGCTATGGCTATATTTTCAACCAACAAAGTAATTTCCTAATCACCGTCAGTAATCGCTGCTAGTGATATCATGTCTCATATCAATGCTTCAAACTTTATTTGGATGGAAATTAGTGATACAATACTTAATGAAATATTTGCATAATTACACAATTTCCATAACAATTTGAAAGTCACCAAAGAATCAATGTTGCACTTTGCTGATGGTGTTGGATACCTCTAACATATAAGGGATCTCCCCAATATAATGTCCAAATTATAAGTCACAACATTTGGTGTAGGAGTCCCATCCAAAATATGGATCGACTACCATTTACTTAAAGACATGCCTTGGCTTAGTTGTAAACATGAGAGAGAAGCATGTATATTCTTTTGAATGAGCAAGTGAGTGTGCCTTGTGAATGTTAAATTGTAGATGTATCAAGGTTATTTCACTCTAGAGGGAAAAGAAAGTGAGCCCCTAAGAGAGAAGTAATAGTAATACCCTAATGGAGACACACACAGATGAGAAAGATTCATCTAATATTAAGAAAAATAGTTCACATATATGTGAGGATCATTACAAACATTACAATGAATTTCCAATAAGTTGAGGACCAAAGTCACCAAAATAGTTCAATTACTCCAATATAGGTTAAAGGTAAGATCAAAAGTCCTTTATATGAGAAATGAGGATACTTTTATAACTTGAGGCATGACCTTTCACATCCCCATGACTCTTGATTTCCAAATCCTAATGGTCTTTTGAATTCTACAACCTTTGAAATTTCAAATGACTTTTTGAATTACATATGGCTTTTAGTATTACATGTCTTTTGGACTTCCATGACTCTTTTTTCTATACATGACTCTTGGACTTCCACTTATTTGTATTTACAATGATTACAACATTACATCGTGATGTCCACATCATCATGTGATGAAGACATGACATGTCACTATTTTTGATGACCTAGACTAATAGTGGCTGATGACATGGACTTTCTTTAGTGGTGACATGGCTTCCACTCGTGTCTTCATTCTTCATGCATCTTTTGATCATTGATGTCTTCACCCTCCAAATGGTCTTTGTTCTTGGACTCTTTAGGGTGCTTCGATCACCAAGCTTTCAATGTGTTCTTCATTCTTCAATGCTTACTTTATTTGTATTCTTTGCTCAATCTTCCTCATGCATCTTTGTCATGTTGTTCCTGAGATATTTGTGACTGCAATCACTCATGACAAGAAACTATCAACCTGAAAATATCCTATTCTAACATGTTTTATGCATATTTTCTATTCATTCCTTTTAGTTTCTTTGGAAAGAGAAAGGAGAGCTTCTAGATGTAAGTGAGTGCTTCGAAAGGCTGAAGGGATAAGGGGAATGCTTTAGGGCTTAAAAATGTGATCATTCACCCAAGAGGAAGTGAAAAATCAAGACAGGGTACATGACGCAAGTTCGAAGGACGAAGGGGAAGACTTCGAGCTTCCCAAGTGCAATGTGTGCTCAAGGGAGAGAGGGAGGGTCTAGTGCACACTCTTGAAGGTTGAAGGATGAAGGCTTTAGGCCTTCGGGATGTACCCATGCACTCAAGAGGCCCAAGACGGTGCATGGGAAAAGCATGAAGGTTAAAGGGTGAATCTTGGTGTCTTCAGAGTGCGATCATGTGATAAAAGGGTTAGGAGGGCACATGGCGCACTATGGAAGGCTGAAGGGTTAATCTTAGGGCCTTCAGGGTGCAATCATGCCCTCAAAGGAAGACTTGGTTCCTTGAAGGGCATTGTTTAGAACACGGAAGGGGAAAGGGATTAGGGAGTGGGGTTTGCGCTCTTGGATGGCACATGGAGAACTTTTGAACAATGCAGGATTCTCAATCAAGGCTTCAGAGTGTGCTCATGCGATCTTAGCCTTAATGGGTTTTCTTTGAAACCAAAATTTTTCTAAGTCTAGAAGACAGGAAAAGGGGTAGAAAGGATGATATTTATACCTAAAACCATGTGTGACACATATCAACTCATTGAGAAAAATTATACAACATTAAAAAATGATAATTATACATCAAAATGCCACTTTACATGCATTCGATAGGTATAATATGCGAAGCCACTTTACATGCATTACCTTATGGAGGATGCCAAGGTTAAAAGTCTTTTACATGAGGATTGAGGATCCTTTTATAACTTGAGGCACGACCTTTCAAATCCCCATGACTCTTGAATTTCCAACTCCTAATAACCTTTGGACTTCTACAACCCTTTGACTTCCAAATGAATTTTGGAATTACATATGACTTTCAGTATTACATGTATTTTGGAATTCTATTACTCTTTTTTCCATAGATGACTCTTAGACTTCCACTTATTTGTGTTTACAATGATTACATCATTACATCATAAATTCCACATCATCATGTGATGAAGACATGACATATCACTATATTTTATGACTAGGACTAATAGTGACTGATGAAATGGACTTTCTTCAGTGGTGACATGACTCTCACTTGTGTCTTCATTCTTCATGTAACTTTGGATCATTGATCTCTTCACCCTCCAAAGGGTGTTTGATATTTGAATCTTTAGGGTGCTTCAATCATCATGCTCTCAATGTGTTCTTTTTTCTTCAATGCTTCGTTTTTTGTCTTCTTTCTCTATCTTCCTCATGTGTGCTTGTCATGTTGTTCTTGAGATACACGTGGTTGCAACCACTCATGAACAACAACCATTAGCTTGAAAATATCCTAGTCTAACATATTTTATGAATATTTTATATTCATGCCTTTTAGTGCACTTTGGAAAGAGCAAGAATAACTTTTGGGAACAAGAGTGTACTTCGAAAGGTTGAAGGGCTAAAGAGGAAGGATTTAGGACTTTGGCATGTGCACATGCACTCAAGAGGAAGAGAAAAATAAAGGTAGGGTTCATGACGCAAGTTTGAAGGACAAAGGGGAAGGATTTGGGATTCCCAGGTGCATTGTGTTCTCGAGAGAGAGGGTGTAGGATGCACTCCTAAAGGTTTTAATATGAAGGATTCAGGACATTGGGGTGCGCTCATGCACTCAAGAGGCAGAGGAGGGTGCATGGTGCAAGTATAAATGTTGAAGGGTGAAGCTTCATGCCTTTGGAGTGCACTCATACACTCAAAATAGCAGGAGGGTGCATGGTGCATTGTGGAAGGCTGAAGGGTTGATCTTAAGGCCTTATGGGTGAAATCATGTGCTCAAGGAGGGTGCACTTCTTCGAGCCGAAGGAGTACACTCAAAGGAAGACTTGGTTTCTTGAAGGGCGAAGTTCAGAGCATGGAAGGGGAAAGGGCTTAGGGAGTGCACCTTATCCTCTTGGAGGGTGCATGATGCACTTTCAAACAATGAAGGACTCCCAATTAAGGCTTTAGAGTGTGGCCATGTGCTCTTTTCCTTAATGGGTTTTCTTTGAAACAAAAATTTGGCTATGTATGGAAGATAGGAAAAGGGGTAGTCATGATGAGTTTTAGACATAAAACCATGTGCACATTGAGAAAACTTAGAAAATATTAAATAATGATAAGTATATATCAAAATGCCACTTCACATGCATTCCCTAGGTACAATAGGTGAAGCGTGTGCTATTGTGACCAAAAAGTGTTGTTTTTCAACAAAGCATATGTTATGACCATAAAATACACCAAAGATGTTGTCTTCAATGCGACGACACTTGAGAACACTCAAGAAAACTTGAAACACATAGTACGACATGAAATGACACTTGACAATCAAGGTGAAATTTGACATGGTAGTAAAATATGCTTAAAAATTTGAATATAGTGAAAATTTTGAGGGTTTTGTAGTAATGACAACACTTGGTGACACACTGGGTGAGCTTCAACTTCTCTATTTAGAAATAACTTTTAGTTATAAGGTAGTACCTTTAGGGAGTATTTATTCACTAGTTGGATTTTTATGGCTTTCCCATTTCAACCTGATTGTATACATAGCATATCCCTTTCTTCTACTTGGTTGAACACAAAAAAGATACACCATATCACAATTGTTTCAATCCAGAAAAAAGTAATGTTTGGGGAGTTTTTGATTTCAAATTATGAGTTTTCATCTCTCGCGTTGCTCTTCTACCATTAGGCCTAGAAAGTACCTCAATGGAGTCACTTCAAGAGAACAAACTTTTCTTCACTACTAGCGAGGCTGAACAGTACCTTGGAAAAGTTGCTTGCTCCACCTCCCTATGTAGGAAGCCTTTAACTTATTTCATCCTTTATTTATTTATTTGATAAGACTATGCATCGACACTTATTATTTTCAATGGGAATAAGATGGATCCCAACTTATTGAGAGCAGAGGAGGTTTCACCTTTAGAGAACATATTTTAAGACCTCTAATATTAGCTTGAGAAAAAAGGAGGTTTTTCCTTCAAATAACATATTTTAAGACCTCTGATATTGGTTTTCTCACTTTATATTTTTCCCTTATCCCTTCTCTACTAGATTAGACAAGCTTTAACACACAAGTAAATCTACACCAAGTTGAGTAGTATAGATACTAGCATAGGCACATATCTAAAAGGTTCCCTCAAGGTTCCCCCTTTGGATAAATCATATTTTCCATCTCGACTCATCTCAACCTATGGAATTTTCCAAACAAAGAAGGAGAACAAGATAAATCTAAGCATTGTGGTTGGCACATTTATCTTTTATTCCACAATGAAGTCGTTTTGAGCCATGCACATTTACACAATGATTTTATTTATGTATAATTACTACTGAACACAAAATAATATGGCATGAATAACATAACATACATAGGAATGACACATACAAAAGAGGAAAAGAAACAAACAAATTGTATAGGAAAAGCAACATGTAGTTGTTATTGAAAATAATTTTTCATATCTAAGCAATTTATAGGAAGGGGATCAATCCTCCTATTGTAGCGGCTACAACCACCCTCCAAAATTTTTCCTTAGCCTGTTTTGGAGCCTCCCTACCAACCTTCATAGCAGCTTGCCTTGCTTCGTCAATTCCTCAAGCTTCAGTTTCTTTCTAGCTCAAAGGTAGCCTGTCGACCACAGTTTGATCTTTTCCCTTCACAGGCTGCTCACCTGGACTTGGTCCAGTTGCAAGCTGAGCAACTTCCCCTTGAAAATTGCACATCTCTAGAGGGAAACCATCCTTCCCTCCAGAAATTGCACAATCCTCTTTGACAGCCTACAGGGCTCCAGGATTGTGCAATCCTGCTAGCCAATCCTGCCAGTAGGATTTGCACAAATTTTCCCAGCAGTAAGTTATTCAGCCCAAGATTTGAACAAATCTGGGTAGAAGTTAGCTTCTCAGCCCAAAAATTGCACAAATATTCTGGGAAACCAGCCCAACTCCCAACCAGAAATGCACATTTTTCTCCAGCATTCAAGCAGTCTCTTGCATGTGCAGCTGAGTTGACTAGTTCCCTCCAGGACAGAGCAAAAAAATCCTTGCATGCATGGGTTGTTTCTCCCAAGGCAACATGAAAAGGCATCCCTTGTTTCAGGGATTTATGTTTAGTAGTTGGAGGTTACATGCAAGGAACAATTCAGAAACCTCCCTCGAAGTGTTGCTTCCCCTAGATTTGTGGCATGTGCATCACAACCTAAATGTTATCAAAATTTATCAACCAAACACTATAGAGATCATTCCTGACATCAACCTTGTATCTATGACATCTCACAATGAGCATTTGGCACATTCAACTCAGGTGTTTTGGGTTAAGCTTGCTTCCCATGCCTTGTGCTACATTTTTGTCATTTTTTGTGTATTCACTTGTGTGAGTGTTTTTTGCATGATTTCTTTGAACCCTTTTTGTCATTTACATATATTATAACTTTTCGTAGCTCTGTTTCAAATTTCGTTGCTATCTCACTACTATCGCATGCATGAAACTATTTTGCATGGATGTTCGCCCAACCGACAAACGACCTCACCCACATGCATGTTGATATTTTTTCTTAATATTCCATTCATGTTTTGCATGCATTGTTTATCACTTCTACTATCGCTTAGTGTTTCCATGCATTTCATTGACTTAATTGCTTTCAGTTTCCCGTTGTCGGACCAACCTTGGTTCAGTCTTTGCCTTCACCAAGGCTGCATTATGCAATCTGGAGAAGGAAGGTTCACCTTCCTCTCCAGATTTGTGCATTCTGGCCTAGCACTGGCCTCCTGGACTGAATTGTGCATTTATGGAGGTTGTGGCTACTTGGCCACAAAATTTGCATAAATCTGCCCAACTAGACTATGCATTGCATAGTTCCAGCAGTCAGTAAGTCTCTCAGTAGTCTGGACTGTGCATTGTGTAGTCTTGGCAGTCAGTCTCCCAACTTCCCGAAACCATTCAGAGCATGCTTGGGGATGTAGTTGATCAAGGGTCTATGAGCTTGCCTACTCACGAAGACGTCAAGTTGTCAGTGGACAAGGACATCAAGCAGCAGCATCACAATGAGCAACCTCATGAAAAACAACTGAAGGAAGCATACTGAATGTAGTGAACACAACGAATGAAGCGAACATAGAAAATGCAAGAGGAAGGTTGTTGACAACATAGAGGTGGAGAAAAGTTGCAAGATCATGTAGATCCATTGATAATGAAAGAAAATTTGGAGACTCAGGCTATGAAATGATGACCCGACATAAATATCGTGTGAAGGTAGAAGATGGAACAAAGAAGCATTTGCATGTGTTGAAGTAGCAACTCAGGAAGAACATGAAGTTGCACAGATAGTCCAATGAATTGTAGCAAGAACATGAACAATAGTGGGCACAACATGCACTCACAGATGAAACTGCACCAATAAAAGTTAAGGATTCAACCCAGCAGATGACACAGAGCAAACATGGTGAGCAGTGTTTTTGACTGCATGCAAAGGATCCAGTATCATGCATGTCATTGAGCACACATATGCAATCCAACCCGTTCAACACACTCAGCAAGGTGAAGATAAGAAGCAAGTCCAATTGGGGTTGAACATGCACTTCGACAAGTTGATGTGCATGACCACCAACACACACTTGAAGATTAGCACAGACACTATGCATCAGTGTGTTTCCAGTTCAACCAAACCCAGGAAGACCATGCACATATTAGCAGATAAGTGGATGAAGGGGATGAACCAATGCACCAGTTGAAACAGAGGCAAGAGTTCACTTTCGCAAGATGTCACCATGAGGTACATGCACACCATCATGGACAAGAAAGCTTGGCATCAGCTCACTAGCTTCACCATCACAAGCATGTCAAAGAGTTGGTCTCACCATAGTAGATCGAGTGTCAATGATGTCTTGTAAGGCTTGCTGAAGCCATGTTGTCTCACATGAGTAAATATGCATTGTAATGTTGAGTCATGTCAAGTGTAAGTTGTGTGTCAACAAATGGATATAACAATCATAGATTAGGTGAAGAGTCATGAGGGTAGTTGAACTGTCACAAAGGGGAATGTTAAGGGTCACCCAACCCTTTTCTATAAATAGTCCCTCATAACTCATTGTATAGGCTTTTGGTCAGCCAAGCTTCTACTAAGACTATCTTGAAGAAGGCTTGGAAGATATTGTAACGCACCTTGCCTTCTCCACTGCATGAAGCTAGTACATGTCTTTGGAGGAGCAGGTAGATGTGGCTGTAACATTCCACTGATGGGGCTAGCAGGTTTACATAGCGTATTGTATGAATGTGACTTACTCTTCTTTAATAATAAGAGCTAACACATTTTCATGCATATGTTGTTATTATAGTTGGACTGTTCTGGTTTCCTTAATGATATATGTTGTTTAACTTATGTACTTGTATATGAACAAACTTGTATGAAATTATATGAATCTTGTTGTTAATGTGTTGCGTATGTTGTTAATGTTGTCACCTTTCGTGTCGACTCCTCTATCGAACATCAGACAAACCTTTCTCATGAACCTTGCTATATCAACCATCACACTCTTCTCGGACTAATCCATGAGTATTGTTCATGTTATCTTACCTTGTTGTTGTGACTGTCGCAACCGAGTGGACTGCTCCGCCAAAAGATGTGCATGTCCTTTGTGTGGTGTGCTCCTAGCCAAGTTGGGACTGATCCCTTTCAACCTAGAACTCACCTTCACCTTCCTCTCCCTTCAAAGTGTTGGAACCTCTCGTACGCATTCTTTGACTCTCTGCATCAATCACACCCTTGCTACTGAGAGAGTTATATTACTTGCCTTTGTGCAACATTGAGATCAAGGAACTATCTTATGACCCACTGCTGGGTCTCCTACACAAATGGTCTGAGGTCTAATTGGGACTTCTTACTAGGGAGATCCCCTTCACATGTTGGCGGGTCCAACACTGTCAACACCTCCCATCTAAAGATTTCATCTTGAATTTATTATGACCAATATTTTATTCAACGGTGAATAGTCCAATCCATAAAGGTTGGAACTTCGTGTGTTTTCCCTTTTCTTCATGGGGTTTATCCCACCTCAGTACTAGGTCACCCACATCAAAACTCTTTTCCTCTACAGATTTTTTATCAGACTAGCACTTTACATGTTTTTGGTGAAGAACAAATCTCTCCTTGGATTTGAGACTTTCTTCCTCAGGTTTGACTATCTATCCTACTATGAACTAGAAGGCAAGGTCTGCCTTGTGACTCTTGGGAGAGTTACAATGCTGGAAGATACAGTTTTAGGGGCAAGACATCTTCTTTATCATAAATCAGAAAGTATGGCGAGGTTTTCGGAGAAGGTTTAGGAGTTACAGGGTTATCCCATAATCCATTGATCAAAGAGTTGTGCCAGTTCATTTTCTTGGAGAAGATGGTTTTCTTAATTATGTAGATAATATTTTTGTTTTTTGATTCAACTAAACCATTTCCTTACGAGTAATAGTTAGATGTGTGCTTTAATACAATCCCATTTTCTAATGTGAATTCATAAAGTTTTAATGATGAAAGTAAGTCTCATTATCAAAGACAAGTGATGTTGGAACACAAAACCTCATTATAATGTTTTGTCACAAAAGGTGGATGACTTTCTGGTCATTTACTTGCCTCAAGGGAATTACTTCTGACCACCAAGTGAAATAGTCTGTCGCTGTGAGAATATATCAATGTTTCTTTGATGAGTGAGGGAAAAATTCTCCAATAACATATAAGCCCCACCATTAGAAAGGTTCCTCAACTGCTACTGGTAGTAGTGGGGCAAATGACCTCTAATCATGACCAATGCATCTCTGACAAGTTGGGCACTTGTGAGCATAAGCATGAGCATCTTTGAATAGAGTGGGCCAATAATAACTAACACTTATAAGTTTGTGTGTTGTAGTGTCACTCGCATAGTGGCCATCTGTCGCTCTGTTGTGCATGTCTCTAAGTACCTTCTTTATTTCCTATGACCCAAGGCATCTTAACAGGACACTGTTGTGGTGCTTTCTAGAAATCACTCCATGAACTAGTTGATAAGATAGATATTTTAAATGAATTCCCCTCTCGTGTTTATTCGATAAGTGCATGGAGAATGTGACATGCTCTAGAAATAATGTTAGCATACCATGGTGTTGTAGACACAGACTGAGGAACATGTTCAACATTATAAATTTATATCTCCTACTTCCAACCTAAAACATATTATTTGCGAGCATCTCTTGGTTTTTCTGCTAGCTTATAGAGACCATGACCGTTTATGGTATGAACTAGTTTGAACTCCATATCATATTCTTGTAAGCAGGTCATTGTGTTAGCCATCTTCTTACCCATCTCTTATTTCATGAACATTATTCTTACTGTTGGGTGAGGTACACATATGATCATATGTGGTTTTAAAAGATAGGACTTGAAATAATGAACTACCTTGTATACAACATATGCTTATTTGTCGATGGCAGGGTAAATTAATCTTGGCCCTTGTAGACTAGTGCTCAAAAAAGGAATAGGCAACTCATTTCCTTTAGTATCCTTTTGAGACAATATAGTTGCAATTGATGATTCTGAAGTGAAGGTATAAATAAGGAAATATTTGCCATAGTATGGACTGAAAAACACAAGTGCATCAGCAATAGCCTGCTTTATTTGAGTGAAAGTGTCCTTCTCCTGTTTATTCCATTTGTATGTTTTGTCTTTCTTAATCATCTCTTGTACATTCTTAACTATATGAGTGTAATCAAAGATGAATTTTATTAGTAAATTGATATTTCCAATGAAAGACTGCACAATCTTCTTATTCACTGGAAATGGGATTTGTGTAATGGCTTTGAACCTATTGGGATCAATTTTAATTATTATTTTTGCAATGATGTGACATAAGAGGGTCCCCTTTGACACACCAAAGAGACTTTTCTTGGGATTGAGAGAAATCCCATACCTTCGGCACCACTCAAATATTTGTTTCAGATGATGTACGTGATCTGATCTTCTCTTGGAAAACATAGTAACATCATCCAAATAAATAACTATGCTCTGACCAATAAGGCAACAGAAAGTGATGTCCATTGATCTTTGGAAAGTAGCACGTGTCGATAAGCCCAAATGACATTCTCTTGAAGGAAAATGTGCCCCATTTGGTCCTGAAGGTAGTCTTCAATTAATCTATTTCTTCTACTAGCACTTAATCATAACCCGAGAAATCATCTAGTAGCAGGAACATCTTAGACCTAGATACTATCTAGAGGACTTGTTCCATGGATAGAACTGGGTAATTGTCTTTATCAGATTCCCAGTTAACATTTCATAAGTCTACACATATCCTTATTTCACCATACTTATTTCTAACTGGGACCAAATTTAAAAACCAAGTGGACTGTCTAGCTTTAAAAATGATCCGAGCATCGAACAACTTTCTCAATTCCTTTTGGATGGGTTCTAGTGTTGGATGAAGTTTTCGTAGTTTCCATTGGAAAGGTTTTACCCTCCTTTTATTGCAATGACATGATGGATAATACTAGTATCATATGTCTTTAAACTATCGTATGTCCATGCAAATACATCATGATATTATTTTAATAAGAATATAAATTCCTCTTGCTCCTATAGAGAACAACATGTACCGAGGTTTACGTACTTCAGATCTTCTTAGGTTCCCAAATTGACTTGTTCAGATGATAACTTTGAACTTTGAGTCTTTGTGTTGGTGGTCCTATAAATTAGTTATGTAGGTCATATAACTTCTCCAAGGACACAACACCCTTGGGCATAATGTTTCCTTTCGTTGAACTAGATGCCTCTTGCATAGTCTGATTGTGATCATCCTCTTCTATGGAAACATCTTTGAATACGTCAACATTAGCCATAAAGTGTAGTATTTGTTGGTCTTCATTGAAAACACGAAAATTAGTGACATTTTTAGGCACTAATGGTTTATATATATTTTCAATAGAAAAAGAATTTTTCAATGGCGACTTCCTAGCAGTTGCATTTGCTAATGGATCTACACAACATTTGTAAGACTAGGAACAAAAATGATATTTAAATATTTAAAATGAATAATTAAATGCCGTACCTCCTGCTGATAGTTTTTAAGATGTAGTGAGACACAATGGATAATATCTCGTACCTAACAAGTGACCACCTCTAAGTCACCAATTACCTTGAGAATTTCTACCAATAGATTGACAGATTTTTTTAGTCCAAGCATAAGTGCTTCATATCCAACAATATTATTAGTAGACTCAAAATCCAAATGAAATGAAAGGATGTGCTTCTTATTACATGGGTCTAAAAGTATTCAACCACCTCTAACACCATACCGTGTCTTTGAACCATCAAAATATGGAGTCCAAATATTATTAACTACTATGCTACTTCCTATACTATTATTAGTATTACTATGTACATATATATTACAAGACTCATTTGCACTAGTTGGAGAACAAGCAAGGAGCTCTAACTGAGTATCCGGTGGAATGGGTGATGGATGCACTTGATAACATCTGAGATTGATTGCAGGGAAAAAAAATTCCAAATAATAGATCAACAAAAGAAATAGGCTCATTATAGCCCTCAAGTGGTGTCACTGTGTGTTTCATGTATATGCTCACTTTCCACTCGAATATGGTTATTCCCACCCATGTATGGAAGCTATAAATGTGACCAATCTGTAACCAAATACCCCTGTATTGTTCTAGACCAGTCTCTGCTAAGGAGCACGCCATAGGTTTTATTGATGTCCACAATTATAATTTTTAGACATTGGTGAAATCGATGATCATATGATAATTGAATAAGAAAATTCATGAGTTCATGAATAGATTAGACAAGAGATCTATCCAATTGAATAAGTTGTGCATAATTTTGTCCCATTTAGCATTTATTTTCTTGGCAACACATAATGGAATTACTTTTATAGATGCACCAGAATTGGATAAACAATTATGGACATTGTAATTAAAAATTTCAAACATAGAAAAAATGGAGGGCTGAGAGTGTTAGCTTCTAATGTTACAACATTAACTACAGATTCAAGGGAACCAAAAGACTCACCAGAAACCTTTTGAAAGGAAGAGGCTTTATCACTCGGAGAAGGTTGTGAAAAGTCATGGACAAGCAGTTCACACTGACCTACTATCATAGCGAAATTAAAGATGGAAATATTTTCTCAAGCTCTCTTAAATTATCAAAGTATTTTATACTCGATTGTTTCACCTTTAACATGGAGTGTTGAAGTGTTTGGAGAAGTGGATTTGTTCAACACTTCTAGAATGATGGACTTACTCTTGTTGTTGGGGGAAGTGTTCTTGGAAGCGGTTGTATTTACAGACTTACTATGTGCATTCTGAGCATGGTTGGTTGGTGAGATCCTTCTTAATAATTTTTCCTTTAATATCTATCTCATCACCTCCTGTTCAGAAATGGGCCCTTTGATCCTTAAACTATATCAACCATTTTTCTTTTGGGGTGGGGGAACTTTGCGATGCTTCTTCAACACTCTTCTTGTCAGCATTATAGATACAATCAAAAGAATTCACCACATGTCCAATTCCAGTACATTCTTCAGTCGCAATTGGTTCTTTTGCTTCTTCCATTTCTTTTGACATCTCATATGCTAATAAGGAGTCCACAATGTGTGTAGCCAGAGCGTTCTTGTTGTGGTTCCATTATGGACATGTATTTTTTGAGTGATATTCATGGTGAAAAGAAAAATACTTGTCCATACCCATACATTCTATATTCAACACAACATTCAAAATCTCAACATACTTGGAAGGCTAATTGGTTTTTTTGTTTTTATTATTATTCCTTTAAAAAGGGAAAGACTTGGAAGGCTTGCTACTAGTAGAAGTTTCCCTTTACATTCTCTTTTCTGAAATTTCATTGGTAAGTGTTTTTATTGTTCGAGTCAAGCTTTCAATATCTGATAATTCCTTATCTTTAGCCTTACTTGAAGAAGTTTGAGACTTCTTACTATCTTCCTTAGAGTCTTTTGATTCAACATATTTAGTAATGACCCCAATAGTATGCAATTCCTTCTTGACGGTGATTGCTTCTGTAAAGTTTTGTGCCAAGGTTTCCTTTGTATCTCTTTTGACAAATGAAGAAATGTTAGTGGGCAAGGCAGTTGTGTAATTATAGATAGTAATAGAATCATGTCGTTTCAAGCATGGGGGAAACTTATTCAATATACAATTGAACTTTTGTTTAAAGTCTTTGGCTTTCTCCTTTACCCCATCTTACTGTTTCTGAGGTCTTTCAGTAACATGGAAGGAGTCTTCTCATCAACGAATTTCTCCAAAAATAACTTCTTAAACTCCCTCCAACTATGGACTGAATTGACAGGTAGACTATGGTACCATGTTTCTACTCTACCTTCTAATGTATAATGGAAAATTTTGCAAGCAACATCATCATACCTTACTTCCAACATCCACAGATGCACGTATAAATCTTCAATTTGATCTTTTGACTTCATCTTCTTGTCTAGATCGAACTTTGATAACATATTTTTTGGATGTCTAGGAACCTTATGAAGACTTTTTGGAAGAGAGAGAGGTCCTTGGTCCATCCAATCCAAGTCTTGGTTGGCCATGTCTTTTTCTCTAAGTTCTTCCTCCTTTTCTGAATATGAGGAGTCCTCCCCTTCACCTTTTAGACCGTAAAAAATTTCGTCAGAAAGAATAAGGTCATCCTCGTACCCTTCATTAAGGGGTGGAAGTATATTGTGCCACATTGTATCTCATGAGGATTATAATAACCCTTCAAGAGTGGTAGAAACAAAATTTTCCACTATATAAACTAATATACTAGTACTAGTTGTTTCTTTCTTTTTCAGAAAATGCGGGAGAATTTGTGCAACTAGAATTGAACTGATAGCCTTTGTGAACCGATAGGTTATTGGTCGAAGTGCTCTAATTTGTTCATAGGTAACCTCATATGTCAACTTCAGGCCGATTTGAGAATACCCTCATACTTTAGGAATAAGAATTGGAATGGTGCTTGAAAAATTGCTACCTTGTCCAAAGGATGAATGATTAGGGTGTGTGGAGTTATCACCCATCAAAAAATGACTGCCCTCCTCCTAGCGGCAGAATGTTGAAGGTGTTGGATACTACTAACATATAGGGGATATCCCCGATATAAGGTCCCAATTAGACCTCATATCATTTGATGTATAAGTCCCATCCGGAATAAAACCTGACTACTATTTACTTAAAGATATGCCTTGGCTTTAGCTGTCAAAATGAGAGAGAAGTGCACATGTGCTTTTGAATGAGAAATTGAGTGTGCCTTGTGGCTATTCAATTGCATATATATCATGTTTCTTTCACTATAGAGGGGAAATAAAGTGAGCCCCTAAGAGATAAGTAATAGTACTACCCTAATGGAGACACATGCGGATGAGAAATATTTGTCTAACATCAAGTGAAATAGTTCACATAGATGCAACGAATATTACAAACATTACAACACATTTCCAATAATTTGAGCACCGAAGTCACTGAAATAGTTCAATTACTCTAATAGAGGTGAAATAAAACATGAACCATAAACATTCTAAGAATAGTCTTACAAACATTCACAATCCATGTGAAAAAATGTGATGGCCTGGAAGGCTTTGATATTAAGCAAAAGTTCAAAGATACATAAATACAATGAACATCACTAGCTCCAATATTGGAGCATTAGATCCACTACTTACTCCCCAAAATTACTAACTTGGTCTATCTAATACCTTATAGGGGAAGCCGAGGTTAAAAGTCCTTTACATGAGAAATGTGTATCCTTTTATAACTTGAGGCATGATCTTTCACATCCCATGACTCTTGACTTTCCAAATCCTAATGACATTTGGACTTCCAAATTACTTTTCGAATTACATATGAATTTTGATATTACACGTCTTTTGGAATTCCATGACTCTTTTATCTATACATGACTCTTGGAATTACACTTATTTATCTTTACAATGATTACAACATCAAATCGTAACTTCCACATCATCATGTGATGAAGACGTGACATGTCACTATTTTTTATGACTAGGACTGATAGTGACCGATGACATGGAATTTATTCAGTTGTGACATGGTTTCCACTTGTTTATTCATTCTTCACGCAACTTATCATCATTGATGTGTTCACCTTCCAAAGGGTTTTTGATCTTGGAGACTATTATGCAACCAACTCACAAAATAGAAGAAAATATAGATTGACAACTTGAGAAATAACCTCTTCGAGGGGGAAACCTCCTTTAGATCACATAAATGAAAACATATTGGAGGATACAAATGATAAAACTTCCTTGGTATATATAGGAGTCCAAGGGGTCACAATATAATTAGAGCCTACATAACAATAATAATGCAAGGGCACAAGAATAACAATATGGGTGATACATGGGCATAAAAATAACAATAGGAGACTACACTAACAATAACAATAAGGGATATACACTAGTATTATAGGGACCTAACATGCCCCTCTCATTCAAAAAGTTTTTTCCTCAACGCTTGAGTAGTTCCAGATACTTCTGTATAAAATTCTCATCTTCCCATGTGGAATATTCAACAAGTAAGTTCTTCCACTTAATAATATACTCTAAAATTAATCGATTCCATAAATTTCAGGTCCTTGTTTCTGTGATTTCTTAAAGCTAAAATATGAGTTTTCCTTCTTTGTTGAGTTCTAGCAAGACCGTTTGAACTGGGAGCTTATCACAGATAGCCTTCTTTAAGCATGAAAAATAGAAAACTTGGCATACATGAGAAGATGAAGGAAGCTCTAATTTTTATGCCATAGTACCAATCTTTTGTAACGCCTTATGGGACCATACTACTTGGGTGATAATTTATTATCCTTCATGTATTTCTTGAGGGACATTATTTGTATGGTTGTAGCCATAAAAATAGCCAGTCTTCTACATCAAAACTTCTTTCGTTGATATGTTGATATTCCCATTGTTTCATTCGATTATGCACCATAGTGAGGTTATCCTTTAAGATTCATAGAACTTGTTATTGATGCTCGATGTCATCTTCCACTGCTTGAACCTTAGAATTTCTATTAAAAATGATGTGATGGATTATGGATGATATCCATAAAATTCCATAAATGGGGTCATTTTTGTTGTAGTATTGAAGGAAGTGTTATACCACCATTCAACTAGAGGTAACCACTTCACTCATTGTGTTTTTTTATGAGATACAGAGAAAAAAGTATATCCTTCCAATCTTGTTCACTATATTAGTTTTCCCGTTAGATTAAGGATGATAAGATGAGCTATCCAATAATTTAGTATGAAGATAAGAAAATAGTTCCATCCAAAAATTTCCAGTGAAAATGGGATCTCTGTCACTTACAATAATCTTTGGGTTTCCATGTAGCTTTCGAATTGTTTCCATAAATGTAGTAGCAATTGTACTAGATTTAAAAGGATGAGATAATGCACAAAAGTGTGCATACTTGGTAAGTCTATCAACTACCACCATGATGACACTCTTTCCTTTAGACATGGGTAAAAATGTGATAAAATCCATTGAGACCTCATCCCAACACTGAGTTGGAATGACTAAAGGATGTAACAGGCTTGGGTCTTAATTGTATCAACTTTATTTTGTTGGAAAACAAAAAATGCTTCCGCAAACTTCTGAGTATCAGATTTAAGGCCATCCCAAAAAAATTCCTTCTTGACCCTATGGCAAGTTTTTAAAAATCTGCAGTGCCCTCCTAAGGGGGAGGTGTGCAATTCAAAAATAATTTTCTGTTTGAGTTGGGAATTCTTACAAATATATAAGAAATATTTGTACCATAATGAATCATTTTTCTAGCTAATTGTATCAGATGTAGTGGGATCTTGCTACAACTTTTGAATGAGTTTCCACACTTCTTCATCATTCTTCCATTCATCTCTTTGTTCGGTTATCCAATCTAGTTGGATAATAGAAATGACACAAAGAAATGCTTCGAAAACCTCATCCTTTCTTGAGGGTGCATTTGTAACAACATTTTGCTTCCCTTTTTTGTAGATGATTCAAAGTCATAACCCAACATGTTTGTGACCCATTTTTTCTACTCTTCTGAAGATCATATTTATTCCAAAAGTATTGAAGACTATCCTGATCTTTTTTTACCTTGAAGTATCTTCCCATTAGGTAAGGTTGCCATTGCTTTAGTGCATGTAGTATTGCCAACATTTCCTTCTCATATATATATATTTTTGTAAATACTTTCCTTTGATTTGACGACTTTCAAAAGAAACAAGTCTCCCTTCTTGGATTAAAAGAACACCAATTCCATTTCTTGAGGAATCACATTCCATAATAAAGGTTTTTGTGAAGTCTGGTGTAACTAAGACCCTTTGCTTGGCACATTGCCTCTTTAATATGTTCAAAGGTTTTAGTTGCTTCTCTAGTCCAAGAAAATGCATCTCTCTTTAGTAATGTTGTTAGAGGTGTTATTATTCTCCCATAATTGTTAACAAACTTACGATAATACCCTGTCAACCCAAGAAATCCTCAAAGATGCTTTATGGTTGTGGGGATATTCCATTCCTTAATGGATTTAATTTTGTTAGGGTCTACCTTAACACCCTCATGAGATACAATATGACCTAGATATTCCACCTCCTGTACTTCAAAGAAACATTTGAAGGTTTTTGCATATAATTATTTCTCCTCCAATAGTTTGAGGACCCTGTCAACATGTTGAACATGATCCTTCCAAGACTTATTGTAGATTAGTATATCATAAAAAAATACTAACACAAATTTTCTAAGGGTTTGAAAATGGAATTCATCAAACCTTGAAATGTTGAAGGTGCATTGGTAAGGCCAAAAGGCATGACCAAAAATTCATAATGACCCTCATGAGTTCTAAATGTTGTTTT
>APFE031465628.1:115187-125674 GCA_000404065.3 Pinus taeda | reverse complement strand
CCAAAAATTCATAATGACCCTCATGAGTTCTAAATGTTGTTTTTGAAATGTCTTCAGTCTTCATTCTAATTTGATGATTTCCTGAACTAAGATCCAACTTGATGAAGTAAGTTGCTCCAATACTACTGAAGTAGATAAATAACTTTGACCAGGTTGAATTATATCGACCTCTAACATTTCTGTGACCATACATTCAATTTCACTCTTTTGGGCAAAAATATATCTATAAGGCCTAATATTTGGAGGAAAAAATCCTGGAATCAAATAAATAGCATGATCATGATCATGAATAGGTTGGAGGCCTTTGGGAGTCTCAAATACCTTGTAATGATTGTCTAAAACTTTTTAGAGATCTAGAGAAATATATGATTTCAATGTTTGAACCTCTAATGTGCATAATTATGTAATAACACCCCATTTTTCTTTCTATAGAAAATTTTTCATGCCATTAGAGATAATTATATTTCGTGGTTTCCCTTTGATACCCCTTAATTCAACTTCCTTTCCTTCCTAAAAAAATTCGTCAAAACTTCTTGAAAATTAAAAGCTAGCATCTCCAAAAATTGTAACCATTGGACTCCTAGTACAACATCAACACCACCCATTGGAATAGAAAGAATTTGACTATTTGATACATATTACCCCATGGTTAGCTTGATATTATGGCACTTTCCAAAAAAAATTATAGTTCCTCCATTTGCAACCATCACTTGACACTCTGATGCTTGATATAGGAAGCAATTCAATTCCTTGGCTATCTTACAATGAATAAAATTACGTGTACTACCCGAATTAATTAGCACTATTACCTTTTTCTTCCTGATATGTATTTCTAACTTCAGAGTTTAAGGAGTGGTAATTCCTACCAATGCATTAAAATATATGGTAGGATTCATTTCTTCTTTCTCTGGGGTTGGTTCCTAGTATATATCCTCTTCTTTTGATGTTTCTTGTTCCTTTTCTTCCTCCTCTTCACAATCTATGTAAAATAGTTTCTTCTCAGCACACTTATGACCTTTCGTGCATTTTCTTTCACAACTGTAACAAACCCATTTTGCTCTTTTTTCCTCCAACTTTTGTGTTGTAAACCTTGTAGGTTGTAGAATTCTAGGAGCAACAACACTTCCATATTTATAGTTGTGAGTGGTAGACTTCCTTGTTGCCATAATATTTCTTTCAATTTTTATTGCCACCTTGAATGGCTTCTTTATTGAATCAGGTTACCAAAGTTGAACCTCATGTTGGATGTTATCCTTTAAAGTCCCTATGAAGACATCAATCCTATGCTCCTCCGGAATATCATTTACCTTGATATTCAAATTTTGGAAGTCCTCAATGTGCTCCACCACTGAACCCCTTTGTTTGAGATTTATCAATTGGATGAGGAAGGTGTTTCTCTTTGTATCCCCATAATGTGCTATCATTTCCTTCATAAAAATTGACCAAGTTATAAGTGGTTTACAAAAATAAATCCATCGTTGCCATACAAACTGATTGGGTTCTAAATATAAATATGCAATGCATACCTTTTGTGTGTGTTTCTAATTATGGAGATCAAAATATTGCTCCATCTGTAGTATCCATGTTACCAAATCCTTGCCATCAAACTTATCATATCGATATTTGGAATATGGTGGATCTTCAATCCAAAGTTAGAGTCTCTAAAGTCATGATTAGCATTCTTTTTTTTTCTCATCATGAGTTTCATCGAATACCTTTTCACCATTAGGAATCATTTCTTGTAGTAACTTTTTCAATCCTTCCATCTTAGCTTCCATGTACACTTTTAATCCATCCTTTGAACCTTCCATGTCCACCTTTAATCCATCCTTCAAACCTTCCATGTCTTACTTTAAACCATTCTTCAAACCATCCATCTTAGCTTCCATTTCATTTTTGGTTACTCTTTGTGAGAGCGAAACTCATTGCACTTGGTCTCATAATTTGGATATATCATGTTGTATTTCCACCTCTTTTTCATGCATCATAGTAGAGATTTATGGTTTCTTACTAGGTATTTCCATTTTCTTGCTTCAAGTAATTTTGGAATCAAACAATTATATTTATGCTTCACTATTCCATTTGAATCAATTCAAACTGATTTTTCAAACAAAAATTATGCAAATTTAAAAAAAATACACACCTTTTTGTTGCATTGCAGGAGCTTGATATTAAATATGTTGTAGCTCTATAATTTTGGATCTCCAAGGTCTAAACTTATGTTATGTGGTATCCCTCTGAGTATTCTTTCCACCCCCATACGATAGTTAGAGATTGGATTCTTCAAGAAATAATTATGCCCAATCTCCCACAATGTTCTGACTATAGACTGGTTCGCTGGAGAACACTTGTACGAAATTTCACGTATCATTGGTTCGACCTTCATCTCTGAAAATGATACCAAAAAATTTATAGTCCATGTAATTTCAGTCAGTATTTACAAAATTTAAATCTGAAGCTCAGAGAGAAAGTTATGATGATTTTCCCTAGGTCACTTGTTTGAGATTGAATTTTGGAGCTTGCAAAAACCATAACTTCCTCGGATCATATCTCCAAAAATAAAGAAAACAAAGTTTTAAAATTCATACATAATGTTCGCCAATATTTTTGCTTGACATGGTCACAATTTCAGCTTGAGAAGCCTCGTATAAAAAACATTATAGTGAAAATTCCAAGATGGTCTGTTTGAAGAAGAAAAACCCTAGAATCCAAAGCTTTGATACCAATGTTATGCAACCAAGTCACAAAATAGAAGAAAAGATATAACAAGGAATTTAGAAATGGCCTCTTCAAGGAGGAAAACTCCTTTACATCACATAAATGAACAATTCTTGTATGATACAATGATAAGACCTCCTTGGTATATATAGGAGCATAAGGGGTCAAAATATAATTAGATCCTACATAACAATAATAATGCAAGGGCACAACAATAAAAATAGTGGGATTTTATGGGGCACAATGATAGCAATATGGGGGATACATGGGCATAAAAACAAAAGTAGAGGACTACACTAATGATAACAATAAGTGGGATACACTAGTATTATAGGGACCTAACAAAGTCTTTAGGGTGCTTCGATCATCAAGCTTTCAATGTGTTCTATGTTATTCAATGCTTACTTTGTTTGTCTTCTTTGCTCGATCTTCCTCATGTGTGCTTGTCATGTTGTTCTTGAGATACCAATGGTTGCAGTCACCCATGACATGCAACCATCAGCTTGAAAATCTCTTAGTCTAACATGTTTTATGAAAAATTTATATTCATGCATTTTAGTGCACTTTGAAAAGTGCAAGAGAAATGATAGGCACAAGGGCACACTTCAAAAGGCTAAAGGGTTAAAGGGGGAAGCTTTAGGGATTCCACATGTGCTCATGTGCTCAAGAGGAAGTGACAAATCAAGGCAGGGCACATGATGCAAATTTGAAGGATGAAGGGGAAGGCTTCAGGCTTCCCAAGTGTGTTATGAACTCAAGGGAGAGAAGGAGGGCACAGGGTGCACTCCTGAATGTTGAAGGCTGAAGGCTTAAGGAGTTTGATGTGTTCTCGTGTGCTTAAGAGGCCTAGGAGGGAACATGGTGAAAGTCTGATGGCTAAAGGGTGAATCTTTGTGCTTTCAGAGAGAACTCATGCATTCAAAGGGCTAGGAGGGTGCATGACACAATGTGTAAGGCTGAAGGGTTTAGATTAATGCATTCAAGGTGCAATCATGCACTCAAGGATGGTGCACTCCATTGAGTCGAAGGAGTGCTCTCAAAGGAATACTTGGTTTCTTGAAGGGAAGAGTTCAAAACATAGAAGGGGAAATGGATTACAAAGTGCATTTTCACTCTTGGAGGGTACATGGAACACTTCTTAACAATAAACGATTCCCGATTAAGGCTTCAAAGTGTGCTCATGTGCTCTTGGCCTTAATGGGTTTGCTTTGAAACCAAAATTTGTCTAAGTTTGGAGGATAGGAAAACGGGAAAACATGATGATTTTTAGACATAAAATCATGTGCAACACATACCAAATCATCAATAAAACTTAGGAAGGCTTTAAAAATCATCAATATACATTAAAATTCCACTTTACATGTATTC
Organism: Pinus taeda; assembly: GCA_000404065.3. NCBI lineage: Eukaryota > Viridiplantae > Streptophyta > Pinopsida > Pinales > Pinaceae > Pinus > Pinus taeda. The sequence continues at coordinate 121,588 of APFE031465628.1, read as the reverse complement.
CCCAGGTACAACAGGTGAATTGTGAGTGATTGTAACCAAAAAGTGTTGTTCAACAAAAAATATGTTGTGATCATAAAATAAACTGAAGATGTTCTACTCAATGCTCTGACACTTGAGAACACTCAAGAACACTTGAAACACATAGGTTGACATGAATTGAAACTTGATGATCAAGGTGACACTTGACACAATGATAAAGTAGGCTCCAAAATTTGAATGTAGTTAAACTTTGGAGGGTGTTGTAGTAGTGACAACACACTTATAATCACACTATGTCATAGTTTATTATTAAAAATGGAACAAAAAAGGATGTTACATTTCCTCCCCCTTAAAGGAACACCATTGTTGATGTTATGCCATTCACACATTAAATTTATATAGTGAAAAAAATGGGTATGTCACTTTCATGGTATCCTTTAGTTCCCATGTGGCCTCATCTGCTCCATAGTGCTTCCACCGCACCTTAACTTGCATGAAAGATAAATTTTAGAGTGGTGTCTCCTTCTTGACTAGTATACATGCAGGCTTATGTTGGAATTGTCCTTTAGGTTCCGCTTATATCACTCCTCAATCAATGATCTGATTAAAATCATAAACATATTTCTTAATCAAAGACACATGAAATACATAATGGGATTTGACATTGGGAATTAAGGGAAGCTTGTATGCCACGGGTATGATTATTTCTAGAATCTCAAATGATCCATAGTATCAATGTGATTACATGACATAGGCCCCCACTTTGATGGAATTTCTCTTAGGATTAAGTTAGAGATACAAATGATTCCCCACCTTGAATTCCCTATGAATTATGTTTCTATAGACGTGGCTTTTTTGGATATTTTGGGCTACCCTAAATCTCTACTTGACTAATAAGACTTCATATTCCATTTACATTAATATGTCATGTCCAATTGTAATATGATCCACTTTATGGTACCAACAATCGTGTTTTGAAGCTTTTAGCCTATAGTGTCTCAAATTGGCTCAACTCCAGTGATTCCTAAGAGACATTGTTATATTCAAACTCTACCAATGACAGATAATACTCCCAATTGGTAGGTTTATCCATCATGTACATGTGAAGCATGTCTCCTAGGATCTAGTTTGTCCTTTCTACCTACCCATCCATTTGATGATGATAAGAAATATCGAATGCAAATTGTGTTCCAATTCTTTCAAATAATGATTTCCAAAATATTGAGGTAAACTTAACATCTCGTTCAAACAAACTAATTTTCAGCATGCCTTGTAGTCTAAAAATTTATTTCATGAAGATCTTTCCAGTATCAATTTCCTTGTGAGTGGGTTTTATTGGAACAAAATGATTTCCTTGTGAGTGGGTTTTATTGGAACAAAATGAGTTTCCTTTCTCATCTTTTCCACTACCACTATTATGGCATTTCATTTCTTCATAGTATTTGAAAATCTTGTAATGAAGTCCATGGTTATGGTTTCTCACTTCCTTTCCAAAATTGGGGGAGATTGTAACAAACCTATTAGATGTTGGTGCTTAGCCTTAACTTTCTAGCATTCCAAACACCTAACCATGTATTATGTGATCTCCTTCATCTCTAGCTAGTAATATGGATTCCATGTGGATGTACTCATATTTTGATAACCAAGGTCCCATAGTAAGTCTCTCTATGAAATTCATACACAATGATGTTCTTTAACTTAGTGGAATCAAGTATATAAGACCTAACATGATACATCAATAATCCATCCTCAATCATTCGGTAGCCTACATACCTTGGGTGCTTTGACTCTTTCCTATAATAATTCTCCAATATGTTTAAAATGTGATTCATTATGCAAATCATCCTTTATGTTATATCTCAAATTAATTTCACTAATGTTAATCCTTGTCATGCATATCACCTATAAATTACAGCCTAAGGCATATACCACTTGATTTTATTTACATTTTATATGTATAATATCAAGTCATATTCACTTGTGAGTGCAACCATCTGGCTTACTTGGCATTCAAATGAGGTTGATAAAATAAGAACTTCACCCCATTGTGGCCAATTTTCAATACCTATTTTTGGTTAAGAGATTAATGTTTCCACATCTTAAGAGAATGATATATAAAAATGAGTTCCAAGTATATGTAATATATTTCTTTTCATGCTCATTGATATTCCTAGACTCACAAATAGTTACATATCCATATTGAATAATGATTCCTTGTAATCCTTCTTTCCACACATTAGTGCACACCAATAAGTCTTTATCTGGGTCCACAATCTCTAATATAGGTTCATTGGTAAGCAAATGATTTAGCTTTTGAAATATTTCTTCTCATTCCCTTGACCATACAAACTTTACTCCATTCTTTTGTAATGATGTGATCAAATAACCAATCCTAGATAATCTATGAATAAATATTCAATAATAATCTAACGATCCCATGAAGGATATTACTTCCATGAAAACCCTTATAGCAAGCCAAACCATAATGGCCTTTATCTTGTCAAGGTCTACTGCAACCCTTGCTACGAGATCACATGACCTAGATAATGAATCTATTTCTTGTACAAATCACATTTACTAAATTTAACATATAATTGGTGCTTCCTTAGCACCTAAAACACAATTCTAAGTGCTCCTAGTGCTCCTAGTGCTCCTAGTGCTCCTCCTCATCCTTTGAGTAAATGACTATGTAATCAATAAAGACCAATATGAATTTGTAAAAGTTTTTACTAAGGATGCTTCTCATGAAGCATATAAATGTAGTTGGGCAATTGAGCAGCCCAAATAAAAAGGCCATGAACTCATAATTATAATATTATATCTAAAAAGATATCTTGTGAACATGTTCACCCTTGATTATGACTTTGTGATATCTCAATATTAGGTTTACCTTTGTTAATATGGTGGCTCCTCTCAATTTGTTGAACAAATAATTGATTCAAATAAAAGGTATATGTTCTTAATAGTCACTTTATTCATTTTTCTATAGTCAATACAAAACTTGATGGTGCCATCTTTATTCTTCACGAGCAGGGATGGTACTCCTAAGGGGGACACACTTGGCCCGATATAACACTTGTCCAACATCACTTTTAACTAGAATTTCATCTCCATGAGCTCAAGTGTACTCATCCTATAATGTACTTGATATATTGGAACTATTCCTAGCATGAGACCTATTAAGAAATCCACATCTCACTTAGGTGGAAATATTGGTATATATTTTGGAAATACATGTTAGAACTCTTGCAAGATAGGAAAATATTAAATCTTGATCTATTTATTATTTTTTGATTCTAATACATGAATATCATACAGTTGGCATCCTTTTTGGTAGCACTTCTTTAGCTACATCGTTGATATTTGTATCAAAAACATGGTTTTGGATATACCTTCAAGGCTCTTACGGTGCCCTTTGTCATCCATACACTCCAAAGTCTTGTTGTAGAAATCCATTTTTACCCAACGTGCTAGTAGCCAATCCATATTTATCAAGAGATCATATGAGCCTAGAGGTAACATATTTAATGTTTCCTATATATATAATATGTTCATTTCAATCAAGCATGCCTCCACTGATGCAATCACCTTCACGTTTGTCCCTATAGCTAGATGAACCAATCACGACTTCTTATTCTTATTTTTTGTAAAGAAACAATAATAAACAACTTATGGTGCAACATAAGTATGGCTAGGTCCAAATTTAATCAAATGAAAGCATATTGTGTAGCAATTTTTCCTTCTATTTCAACCACATATTCCTAGTGTTCTTCATGTTGGTTTTCCACAACTATGTAGATTTAAGGCTTTGATTGTGGTACATCATTGATTATAGTAAATTCTTGGACTTGATAAATATTCCTTTAGATGTCAAATTTCCTATGGGGACAATCTAAAACTATATCCTCTTCTCCATAACCCCAACATTTTAAGGATCCCTTCTTCAGATCCCCTGTCTTTCCTTCTATAGTTTTCATCGAATTTTTTCCACGTTTCATGGGATAGTTCTATAAGAACTTGATATTGTTTGGGTAACTAATAGTTGTACCCTTTTCAATTGCCTTGCATTTTTTCAATTTGAATATTTTCTCCTTCAATCCAACTTCATCTATCTTCTTACATGGCTTCTACATATCTAACCTATGCCTATATTTCTCATAAAAATACATGTCCTTCCCTATCGTATGATGCAGAGTCTTAGGATCATCAAAATATATACAATTATAGGAGTAAAGAAACACTCTAAAAAGTAACTAAATTTTCACTTTTCTCTTCTCTAATATATGGCACATAGTGTATCAATTCCATAAATCTATTGATGTAATAATCCATCATTAATTGTCCTAGCTTCAAGTCATGGAAATCCCTAATTTTCCCATCATAATATCTCTTTGACAAATATTTTTTATTGAATTTATTTTAAATGGTATTCCTCTTGATAATACATTTTACACTCTTAAGATCTTCGCACCATATGGAATATCTTTTACTAACGCTGAATATTTCCATTTTGTCTTCATATTATTTTAATAATCATGCACACTAAAATATGTTTTAATCCCAATAGCCAGATATTTGCCTCCTTACCTTTCTTGATTTCACCATCAAAGGTGGGTGGCCTTTCCTTTTTTAATTATTCATGCAACATAGTTCTAGAAATTAGCCGAAATCTGTCTTCACTCCACCTTCTTCTCCTTCCAAGGTGAAATATTTGAACAAACTTCGGGTGTTGCCATGGGATCTCCTCTCTCACCAATCGTGGCAAACCTTTTCATGGAAAAATTCGAGAAAAAGGCACTGGATTCATATCCATTAAAACCCAAATCCTGGGTCAGCTTTGCAGATGACACCAGTGTCAATTGGCCTCATGGCGAGAATGAGCTAAGCAAGTTTCTGGACCATCTCAATAGCTTGTCTGAAGACATCAAATTCACAATGGAAGTAGAAGAAAATAATTGCATTCCATTCTTGGACATTCTCCTCATAAGAAGGAAGGATGGTTCCATAGGTCACAAAGTTTTCAAAAAGAAAGCCCATACAGATAACTACCTTCATGCCGATTCTCATCACCACCCGACCCAAAAAATGGGGGTGCTACAAACCCTCTTCACTAGAGCTTATAGAATCTCTGATATAAACCATACTGATGAAGAAATTTCATACCTTAAAAGAACTTTTGCCAACCTAGGGTACAACAATAAAAGCATTTACAAAGCCATTCATGAAGCGAAATCTGATAACAATAAAAACAAGACAAAGAACACCCCTACCTCTAATGCCTACCTTCCTTACATCCAAGGAGTCACAGACAAGATAGCAAAAAACCTCAATAAGAAAAACATTAAGACTGCTTTCAAACCCTTTTCTACCATTAAACAAAGAATGAGATCTGTTAAGGACAACCAGGAACATCTTCAGCAAAAAGGAGTATATATCATAAAATGTTCTTGTGGGGATCAATACATAGGAGAAACTGGTAGATCCGTTAGGATTAAACTCAAAGAGCATAGTGCAGACATCCGTAACGAAAGAATCCGATCCTCAACCCTAGCTGAGCATGTAGGTAAAACCAATCACCATATATGCCTGGAAGACACCAATTCAAGCGTAAGGTCAGAGAAGCTATTGAAATCATTAAACATCCCAAGAACCTTAATAGGGATGGTGGCATGGAAATTAGCAAAAATTGGCACCCCTTGCTAACCCCCAACCAGCTATCTGAAGAAAACTAACTTTGCTGCTCTTTAGAGGCTTAGGCTAGAAGAATAGCTAAGATTAATAATCAAAATTATTATAATATAAATAAATAATAATAATAGTAAGCATGTAATTATTAGCTAGCATTAAGAATGAAATATTATTAGTATAATGTGAAATATATATAAATAATAGTTAATATGAATAATTAATAACATAAAACAATAATAATATAAATATTAATGCTAGTTAAGAAGGTCTATTAGGGTTAATATAGTTATAATGATACTTAAACAACAAGCAATAAAAATAAATATCAATATTAATAGATAAGAATAATAAGTTTAGGTAGGAGCAATAATAAAAATAATAAAAATAAAAATAAAAGTAATAATATAAACAATTAATAAATATATCGATAATATAAGAGTATTTAACTAGAATTAATAATTATTAACTAAGAGGAAATTATAAATATGAACAAAATATTAATAAAAATAATTAATAAATAGGAACATTTTATTAGTTAAAAATAGCATTAATTATAATAATTAAAATAGCAATAGGAGCAATATCAGCATTAACCAATTTAATTAGCAATTAGAATAGACATTAATATTAACAATTAAAATATAAATCAATAAAAATATTCAATAACAAATCACATATACAACAATATAAATAAAAATTCAATAAACAATTATAAATAACATTATAAACAAATA
>APFE031465628.1:96373-114861 GCA_000404065.3 Pinus taeda | reverse complement strand
AAAATATTAAATAGTAATATTAATAAAGATTATAATTAACAAATTAATTATTAATAATAAAATCAATGAAAAATAGAAGCTGCAGATAATGAGTCGGGTAATTGGTCCTTTCATCTAACTAATTTCATATTTATACCTATCCTTTTTCCTTTTTTTCTCCAAAAAATTTGTCCTGATGATGAGTCTAGGTTCAGACTCGAAACGTCGACCATAAAATATGAACACTATGGAAAATCCGAGCTCCTTCCAGAAATTGGAGAATGGTTCATCTCTAGATATATAGGTCCTCTTTCTGTGATGCCTTTTACTAGAGGTTCTTTTACCCTTATTGTTGGTAGTTAGCTTTTGTTTCCCAATCTCTAAAGAAATCCTTGCCTTTCTAGAGGTATTTCTTGCAAGATTGCTGCATACAATCCTTGTTGCAATTGCTTCTAAATTTAAACTAAGATTTACAACAATATGACATGCAATTCTACTTGCATTTCCTAATCTCACATTATCTTTCCATTATCTTCCTTGCATCTTTGTAGTGTTCCCTTCAAGATCTACATCATTTATGTGAAATATAGAGGTTTTTCTACATTCCTCCTCTCATCAAATTCTTCATATTTGAATTAAGAAATTTCTTCCAAGGGAAACTATACCATCTTGCATTTTTGTTGTGATATTACCTACACTTTTCACACTTGCTTATATCTTCTATTTGATGCTATAACAAAAGCAATTTAATCATTAGTTCTAATTCATCATCATAATTAAAATTAATAATAACTTTTTGATATTCTATGACTAATTGTGGGCCATAGTAGGCCATTTTTGCACCTATGATCTGATACACCTTGTCATGATCCTAGCCTTGAAGAGCTCTGGATGAATGAGGTTTCAAATTTTACTTATTTAATTTCAAGAACTCTGCAACTTATATCAACTTCCTCCTTAGCTTTCTTTTTCAGATGGGATTCATCCTTTACAAAATAGGGATCAACACACTACCTCACAAGTGTTGTTTCCTCTTGATATGGGATATCACATATTGTAAAAGATACTCCTTTCTCCTAAGAGACAAAGGTCAGTACTTGTCTAAAAGCATTTATGTTAGTGAAAAAAAATATGTGTATCACTAGGAAACCACTTTTTCTAGTGATATAAGTGGAATGTCTACTCTTAATACTGGTTATAATGGTTCCTCCTTCATGGCCCTTGGTCTCAGGAGCTCTTCAATGGATGAATGCAACTTTTAACTTGGGCATTGTCCACAAGAAATTTCAGTTGATGGCTATTTACCTCCATGCCAGTCATGGGTCAACATGATGGGAAGTTATGGGAATCAATGAGAGTTGCACTCACTCAATGTCTTGGTGGATCATACATGTCATATAACATATACTTCCCATGTCCCATGCCTCACAATTATTGACCCATACTCAGCCAATGTTGTAGTATAATGAGGCTTCAAATTTATCAAAGAAACCCATGGAAATTCCGACAATATTTTAATAAGATATGACAAAATTTTTTGTAAATCCAAGTTATAGTTGTCAAGATTCAATATTTTTGGGTCCCCAAGGTTTTTGGTGGTACAAAATCCATTTCTTCCATATTCAAACACTCATAGTATGGTTTAAAGGAGAATAGATTTGGGATAGGGGTTTAGCAATACAGGGGTAGGGATATGGTTTACTGTGATGTGGTGTTATGAAACAAAATCACAAAAAGATAGTAAAGAATGATCAACGCCTTAGAAATAACCCTCTTTGAGGGTGCAACCTCCTTTACATTACACAAATGAACAATTCCTAGATGATACAAATGACAAGACCTCTTTTCTATATATAGGAATCTAAGGGGTCATAATATAATCAGAGCCGACATAACAATAATAATGTAAGGGCACAATGATAACAATACTTGGATTTTATGGGGCACAATAATAACAATGTGGGGACTACATGGGCACAAAAATATAAAAGGGGGTTGTACTAATAACAATAAGGGGTTACACTAGTAGTATTCGGACCTAACATGTCCATCTCCTTCAAAAAGTGTTGTCCTCAACGCTTGAGTAGTTCTTGATGCTTCTGTGTAAAATTCGTGTCCTCCCATGTGGAATATTCAGCGGGTAAGTTCTTCCACTTGAGGATATACTCTGAAATTGATTGATTTCGTAGCTATCGGGTTCTTGTTTCTATGACTGCTCCAGGTTCCAATATGATTTTTCCTTCCTCATCAAGTTCTGGCAATATTGTTTGAACTGGGACCTTCTACAACTTTTGAATGAGTGGCCACACTTCTTCATCCTTCTTCCATTCATCACTTGCTTTGTTTATCCAATCTGGTTGGATAATAGAAATAACACAAAACAATGCTTCCACATCCTCATCCTTTCTTGAGAGTGCATCTACAACAACATTTTTTTTCCCTTTTTTTTGTAGATGATTTCAAAGTCATAACCCAACATATTTGTGACCCATTTTTTCTATTCTTCTAAAGATAATATTTGTTCTCAAAAGTATTTAAGACTACCATGATCCATTTTTACCTTGAAGTTTCTTCCCATTAGGTAAGGTCACCATTTCTTAAGTGCATGTAGTATTTCCAATATTTCCTTCTCATAAATAGCTTTCTTGAGATGTAGCCGTAAAAATACCCAATTGCCTACATCAAAACATCTTTCACTACGATGTTGATCTGCCTGTTGTTTCATTTGATATGGTCAGATTCATTTCTTGATGCTTGATGTGATCTTTCACTTCTTGAACATTTTTCTTCTTGATATGTCCTTCTATATTGAGGGTTTGAGGGGTGGTAATCCTTGTCCATGTTGTACAAGATATGGTCAGATTCATGTCTTCTTTCTCTGGGGTTGGTTCTTGGTGTATATCCTCTTCTTTTGAAATTTATTGATCCTTTTCTTCATCTTCTTCACAATCAATGTAAAATAATTTCTTCTCAGCACACTTATGACCTTTAATGTATTTCTTATCACAATTGTAACAAAGCCCTTTTTCTCTTTTTTCTTCCGATTGTGGTGTCAACCTTGTAGGTTATGGAAGGCTAGGAGAAACAAGACTTCCATCTTTATAGTTGTGAGGGGTAGACTTCCTTGTTGCCATAATTTTTCTTTCCACTTTTCTTTCCAACATGAATGCATTCTCCAATAATCAGGTTCCCAAAGACAAACCTCATGTTGAATTTTATCCTTTAAATTCCCTATGGAGACATCAATCCTATGCTTCTTTGAAATATCATTTTCCCTTATATTCAATTTTTGAAAGTCCTCAACGTGCTCTGTCAATGAACACTTTTGTTTGAGATTTATCAATTGGCTAAAGAAGGTCTTTCTCTTTGTATCCTCATAATATGCTATCGTTTCCTCTGTGAAAATCGACCACGTAACAAGTGGTTTACGAGAACAAAGCCCTTTATACCATAAAAATTGATCCGGTTCTAAATATGAAGATGCAATACGTGCCTTTTGTAACAGTTGCACCTCATGTAGATCAAAATATTGCTCCATCTATAGTATCCAATTTACTGGATCCTTTCCATCAAACTTCCTCATATCATCTTTTCTTGATTTTAGGAGGTCAATCTTGAAACAACTGTAACTCTATAATTTCAGATCTCAAATATCTGAAATCACGTCCTGTAGTAGCCCTTTGAGTCCTCTTTCTAACCCCATAAGTTTGATCAATATTGGATTCTCCAAGGGAGCATTATGTCAAATCTCCCACGGTGACTTGATTATAGACTAGTTTAGTAAAGTGAACTTGTACGAAGTTCTAGGTCTCACTGTTTCAACCTTAGTATCTAAAACTGATATACATAAAACTACAGACCATCCTCTTTCTAAAACTCCTTACAAAATTTCAATCTGATGCTCAGAACAAAAGTTATGACTATTTTTCTTAGGTCACCTATTTGGAATGTAATTCGGGAGTCTGCAAAAACCCTAACTTCCTCAAATCATATCTCTGAAAATATAGCAAGTCAAGCTCTAAAATTTGGAGCCAACATTCAGAATGATTTCGACTCAAATGTGTTTTGTTTTTAGCTTGTGAAACATCACAGAAGGACAATTATAGTGAAAATTCCATGATGGCCTATTTGGAGCAGCGAAACCCTAGAATCCAAAGCTTTGATACCAAATGTTATGAAACCAGCTCACAGAAGATAGAAAAGATAGATCAATGCCTTAGAAATAAGCCTCTTTGATGGGGCAACCTCTTTTACATTACACAAATGAACAATTCTTAGATGATACAAATGACAAGGCCTCCTTTCTATATATAAGAATCTAAGGGGTCATAATATAATCAGGGTTGACATAACAATAATAATGTAAGGGCACAATAATAACGATATTGGACTTCTATGGGGCACAATAATAACAATATGGGGACTACATGGGCACAACATATAATAAGGGGGTTGTACTAATAACAACAAGGGGTCACACTAGTAGTATAGGGACCTAACATGTGGGAAGGATAGTAGGATCTTAGGAAGAGATTTGGAGTTGTGGGAATGAAACTAGAGTTTGCAAGTTTTGAAAACTTCAAATTTCACACAAGAATCTTAATACCATGAATTTTGACTTGTGAAATGTAAGGAAGGTAGATTTTAGTGTTGCTTGCTGGAGGATGAAGGCAACCAATATGAAGTTTTTTAAAGTAATGGCACTTTTTTTGGAGGTTGGTGAGAAATTTTAGACAAATGTGTAATGCACAACACAGGCGAACCCTCCACAATGCACGCGTGCAACATAAAACACAAACGTGCAGTGAACACATAGGCGCGCCATCCACAACATAGGCGCACAATGTTGAATTAAAATCAACTTTTGGGTGCCTTCCTGAAGTCACAATTGAGCTTACGATAGTTCATTGGATTGATATCCCTCTTGGCTACAAAATGGATCTATCAAGCATTGAAAATGATCAAGTATATACCCTCAAAAAGCAATTCTCCCAACACTGGTAAAAAAGTGTAGAATGAGGGTGGAAAAATGAAGTGTGCTCTTGTAGGAAACTTTTGGAGGTCTTCCTCAACTCCAAATGGAGCTCATGATAGCTCATTGGAAATCTCTCTTTGTTCCATTATCATTTGACTTATCAAGCAAGTCACGTGGACACTCCATCTAGGGGAAAAAATTGTTATGGAAAAAAACCTCTCTAATTGTTGTAAAATTTATCTCTTTTTGGTTGGAAACATATTTTGAAGAAAAACTAGCCCTATGTGTGGCAAATCATTTCGTCCCTTCGAATGAATTTTTTGAAAAGTTATGGAGACATGATGTTTATGAGTTGGAGTGGCCTCATACTTGTTGATATGACCTCCCTTATGCCTCCTCTGCTCAGATGTCTTTGATTCCATAACAAACCCTAGCGTAGTGGGAGAGGAAATTAGGGTTTAGTGCCTATGGAAAATGATGATTTAGGCACCATTAGGAAAAGAAAAATCCCTTTGGCATTCACTTAACCTTTTGAAACTTTACCCTTTCACTTGACTATTTCCTTTTACAAATTGATCTTTTGGTGGTTTGGAATTTTTGGAACACTGCACTAATATCTTGGGAACCTTGTACTTATTACATTTAAATGACATAAAATTACAAAATGAAAATTAAAAATATTACATTTGAACTCAAAATTACATGATGAAATAAGAATTTCTCTTTACAAATCATCTTCACATGGTTAAGAGAGGTTACTGATCATTTTGACACTTGTTGGCTTTATGAAATGGAGTGGAATTTTATTGAACCATGAAAGCTCTAATGACCTAATGAAAACCTTGACTGGATTGACCTTTGGTGACATGACTGATGTTATGGCATGATGTAATTAACTTTATGGATAGTGGATACTCAGCAAGGTATGGAAGTGTGCCAGCAAGTAATCAAATTTGAGGGAGTGGTGATTTTTTTATTTTAGGACTACCATAAGTGAGTGAATTTTGGAATGCAAACTAGTGGAATGACAAAATTTCTGAACGAGACCCTAACATGCAATGAAAAGAATATGTTTTTATCACTGATGGTAGGATGCAAATACTGACACTAACAATGGCTCCAGCTGAGGATGATATCTCCTTGGAGGTGCTAAGAACATCATAGACCAAGTGCCTATCCATTGGGCATGGAGTCAAAAGCTAACAACCAAACTGAACACTGAAAACTTCAATCCAAACTATCAGATCATCAGAGCCTTAGTGCCTTCTCCTCGGGCTTCAAACCTTGATGAATTCTGTTGTCACTTTTTGAAAATTGAACTTGAAAGAAAGTTGCTGCTGAAACAAAATCCACACCCTATTCTATTCTAACTGTTGAAAATGACTGCTAAATTAGGTAAAGTAAAAATGCCAATGAAGCCAATCAAGCAAATGGATACCTGATTGTCCTCTATTTACACTATCTACAAAAAAATTGAAGATTAGAAACTTAACATACAACTGAAGCTGAAAACTATGATTCAAAACAAGATAACCATCATGATCTGATGACTACAACAAATTGGTAAAAGAAACTTGAAAATCAGGTGTAAAGGACAGATCTTGATGATAAGCAAAAGGATAAGAACAACCGTCAAGTTGAATCTTTTCCTCTTCATGAGCTAGAGGCAAGACATTTTCATGTTCCTCCACTTTTTTTCCTTCTTCCACCATTACTGATTGGGTGAAATTATCCTTCTAGTGTAACCAATCTAGTAGATGGTTACTTACTGAAATTTTGCTCTGACTTACCTCGAGTAGGTAGAATGATGTATATGTAGGCAACTCACAATGAAAAATGAAACCAAGATTTATGCTGATAAACAAAACAACATTCATCTTCTCCAGTGCTTGCAAAACAATGTCCATGGGATCTTGAAAATTATGAAGCATTACCTTTTGTTAATCAATAAAAGGAGTAGAATAAGAATTATTTTGATATGGTTGTAACAAATTAGCAAAAGAATCCTCCATAATATTTTCAACAACATAAGTGTCCATATCTATGGGATCTGGGGCAAACTCCTTTTCATCAACAGACCTTTCATTTTCTAAACCTTGAGGAAGATTTGTATCTGCAAGGGGCTCTAAAACCACTTCTTCTTTATCACTGTTCTCCTCTTCATAATCACTTGAAAACTAAAAATACTGTACAATAACATCACCATTCTTAATGGATGGAATATGGATTTTCAAATTAAGAATCTGATTTATTTCTTCTTCAATTAAAGGAGGAAGTACTCTTTGTTTCTTTGGACAAAACAACAATTATCTTCTTTCCCTCCTAAAGTTTGGCAAGGATGTTGAATATCTTCATTAATTTCAAGCAAAGGAGTATATAAATTTTCATCAAACTACTGGTTCATTTCAAGTGATTCCTTTTGACTATCAAAATACAAAATTCCTTCATCCTTAAGCAAAGAGGAAGCTATTGTATGCTAAAGATGATCTTGTGTATCAAAGTGGTTGGCTTTTTTAGACTGTTGGAGAAGGGAAATATAGAGAAGGCTTCAATGATTTCTTCATCATCCATACATTTGATATCATCAATACTTTCAAGATATGCAATGAAACCTTCATTATAATCACAACAACTTTGTCTTCAAGGGTAGCCATAATCTTCCTTCTAGTAACCCTTCATACCATACCCTAACTTTATCTTCAAGGGTAGCCATCAAAAACTTCATGAGACAGTCCTCAGGAAAATAAACTCTTATTCTACATACATTTACATGAAACCTTACTACATGCAAAGTAGCATCATCTTCTTGTTCATTTTTTAATATAGAAAGATTTGTAAACCAGTCAACATGAGGCATAGGATTTCGAAATCCGCGGATCTGAGATCGATCCATAGGAGCATACCTAGGATTTCTTCTTGCAGTAGAACTCATCTTGACAACAATGAAGTCACCAAGAAGGTTTTCAAAATACTGGTTCTTGAAAAGTGGAGTCGCCATGAAAATTCTAAACCTCAAGATTCGCCAACACTAGAGTCACCAGGTGAATAATTTCAGCCTTCTTGTGCCTGATCACTATACACCATAAAAAATCAGATCTAAAATTTGTTGTACACCCAGGGAAAATGAATCTTGCATTCCTTGGCAACGGCGCCAATATGTTATCACTCCTCTGGATCTCCAAGGTTGAGGAAGAGTCCAGCTGAGGTAACCACAAACCAACCTTTTGACTTGGTATCTACCCTTACCAAGATGGAGAGGGGTCTCTCCACAAGATCACATGCAAGAGGGCTAGATGAATTATGGTTTTAGGGTAGTTATGATGTGCAGAAGGGTTTGATTGTTTGAAATTGGGTTGCTAGATGAGGATTAGGTCAAAGAGACTAGATCAGGGAAAATAAGGGTATGATTGTAGATATCTAATGGATAAAGTAGGTAGGAACTCCAACACTTTAAGGTTCTAGTTGAGATGGATCAGACTAGTGAGGTGCTATAAAGTGAAAGACAAGCATGTATTCTTTCTAAACTAAAGAAAATGGACAAATTATGAAGATTTCCCCAAAACAGAGCATGTAAGATGTAGTTTGCTCATCAACATGAAAATAAACATATCATAGAAGTGAAATGAAAAATGAGAGTACAAAACATTCAAACATATGCAACATAAGAAGAAACTATGTCAAAATTCCATACCACAGGTATTCCATCAAAATAGTTGTAACTCATTCATTAAATTGCTGCCAAATACTCATTACACTAGTGTCTCTGATGAATACAACAACATCAAACTTATTCCAACCTTTGAAAAGATTAAAAAATACAAGATATAGGCCTTAAATAAACTTCTCCCGGCCTCAGGGGTCGAATCCATGAGTGGAGCAGTTCCACCAAAGTCTAAACTGATAGCTAGAGTATAGGGTGGTCAAAGTGACTCATCCCTAATTATAATGAAACTAATTCATTACACCTCATTGAGTCCATTTATATAATGTATTTACCCTATGTAATAGTAAAATCACCACAATTACATTTATGTCATCAATTACATAAGTAAAAACTTGTTTTCCCAATATGAAAATCAAATTTACAGAGAAAACAATGAAAAATCAGAAAACTGTCAAACACTCCATCCATGTTGTAGCCAAGTTTTGAATGTCTTCCCGGTGTCCAAATTGGGCCCAGGATAGCTCATTGGAAATTCTACCCTGTCTAGTTTCCAAATATACCTTTATCTTGTATAATTTACTTGATTTGACCCTCCAAAAGTTGATTCTCCCATGATTGCTCAGTGTGCAACACCAAGGTGAAAAAGGAGGCAAAATTTTTATTTTTTGTGTGCTTTTTCACCTTTTCACCTACCATTTGTGCAAACCAAGGCTAGTAATTTTTTTTTCCTACGTGTCTTCATCATTTCTCACCCCCTGTTCATCTTCATTTATCCAAAAAGTGCCTCAAACAAAAGCACAGCACCTAGGGCTTTGCGCCCAACATTCTAACTGTCACAAAATTGTCTATGATTGTTGAAAACCACTAAAACTTCAAAATTACCCCAAAAGATTTAAAAAATGGTGAAATTATTGTTGATCATGTGGTTTATGCATGGAGTGAGGCTTCAACAAGGATATCAAGTCTTCCTTCCTCTTCTTTCTTGTTCAGGGCTTCAATCTTTGCATTAGCTATTCTAAGCTTTGCCCTTGCAATCTTGTTCCTCATGGCATAATGTTTTTCCATCTTTCTCTGAATTTCATTTTCTTTGTTGGCCTTGTCTAGGAGCTTCTCCAAATTATGGTTTACCTTCTTAAGCCACTACTCCCAGTTCTCATTAAACTTGATGGAAAATTGGTCATTTAATGAGAACTAATTTTCAAGTTCAGCCTCCTTTTGTCTCTCTAGTTCTAGAGCTGTTTTCAACCCTCAAGTCCTATGTTTCCTTCTTAAATCTCATGATTTTTTAGTTTCACTATACCTTTCATAGCCCTCATCAAGCAATGCCTTGCCTATTATTTCTTCTCTTTTTGCCTTGAGGAGATGAATCTCCATGATATTATGTTTGGCTTGAAGCTGCTAGTTTTCTTGCTCATAATATGAAATAACAAATTTAGACCTCTCTAAATTGGTCTAGATCTCCCTAATGTATGAAGCTTTTCCATTGATGATCAAGTAGGTGTCATCATCGTTCTTATCAGAATAAATGAGATGAAAATCAGCCTCTGTCTCATGTAGGTCTGCTTTCTTATGGATATCTTCCAGAATGTCTGCCTCTGTGATTTTTTCTTTGTCTTTGTGTACCTACTTTGTTGGTGAAGAAGGCAAGGCCCCTCCCACAATCCATGGGGAAAACACCTGCCTATGACCTCTTTGATAAGTGTGTGCCAATATGCCAAAATTAGCCCTCTTAGGCTTGATGACCTCAACCTGCTTAGTTTGCTTAGGCTCACTGATCTTAGCTCTGGCAGGTGACTTAATGTGCTCATGAAATGGTGATGGTGAAGGTGATGGTGAAGAAGAATGATTTGATGATGATGCATGAACTGTGGTCTGAGATGGAGGAATGGATGTGGAAGGATGATCTGATGAAGGCACATCTTGAACATTCTAAATAGATGGATCAGTGGACACAATGAAAGTGACACAACAAGGGTTAACTGGTTGTCATGGAGATTAGATGAATAGTCTACTCAACATAGGTTTATGTTGGACCTTTTGTATTTTCTCATAGAATTCAAAACATCCTAGATGCTTAAAACATGTCACAACCATGGAAGATGCCATTAATTCCTTGGTATGTCTTAGCTCAAGTCTAAGGATTCTCCCTCCTTTGATTGGCTTCCTCTCCTTTCTTTCTTCCTCCTCACTGGAATTTTTATTCTCTTCTTCTAACATGGTGTCTTGGTGTCTAAAACCCTAGGAATATGAAATAATAGTGGAAATTAGGTATAGGGAGTTAGGAATTGTGTGAGGAAATTTAGAGAGATGAGGGAAGGGGTTTATGGTTTAAGGGAAGTGACAGGGAGTGGGAATGTGATGGGATTTAAGATAGGGAATTTTATTACAGGTATGGCAGTATGGCTACCTAGGAATTCACTGCCTAAGACTTTAGGGTTTAGAGGAGAATAAATTTGGGATAGGGATTTAGCAATACAGGGGTAGGGATAGGGTTTACTATGATGTGGGAAGGATAGTAGGGTCTTTGAATCATATTTGGAGGTGTGGGAATGAAACTAGAGTTTGCAATTTTTAGAAAATCCAAATTTCACACAAGAAACTTAATACCATTAATTTATGACTTGTGAAATGTAAGGAGGGTATATTTTAGTTTACTTACTTGCTGAAGGATGAAGACAACCAATCTGAAGTTTTTTAAAGCAATGGCACTTTGTTTGGATGCTGGTGAGCGATTTCAGGCAAACACACAATGGAAAACACAGGCACACCCTCCACAACACAAGCATGTAGCATAACACACAAATGTGTAGCGTAACACATAGGCGTGCCCTCCACAACATAGGCATGCATCGTAATACTTAGGTGCACCCTCCACAAGACAAATGCACAACATTGACTTCAAATCAACGTTTGGGTGCCTTCCCGAAGTCCAAATTAAGCTCATCATATCTTGATGGAAAGATAACTCTCATGGCTACATAGTGGAATTATCAAGGATTGAAAATGATCAATGTTTGCCCCTCAAAAATCAATTCTCCCAAGAATGGTCAAAAAGTGAAGAATGAAGGTGAAAAAATGAAGTGTGCTCTTTCAGGAAACTTTTGGAGGTCTTCCTCAACTCCAAATGGAGCTCATGATATCTCATTGGAAATCTCTCCTTGTCTAGTTATAATTTGACTTATCAAGCAAGTCATGTGGACATTCTAGCTAGAAGAAAAAATTGAGTTTCCCAAGGTCACTCCAGATGTGTACAAAACCTCTTACAACACTTGTATGTTTTACATTTCTCCAAAACCATAACACCTATGTAAAAAATAAAGGAGGTTTTTGTTCCTTGGCCTGTGATGGAAAAAATGAACTCTCACTTTTGTAAAATTCATCTCTTTTTTGTTGGAAACATAATTCGAAGAAAAACTGGCCCTTTGTGTGGCAAATGATTTTGTCCCTTGAATGACTTTTTTGGAAAATGATGGAGACATGATGTTTATGAGTTGGAGTGGCCTAATACTTGCTGATATGACCTCCCTTATGCCTCCTCTACTCAGATGTCTCTAATTCCATAGCAAATCCTAGCTCAATGGGAGAGGAAATTAGGGTTTAGTGCTTGTGGAAAATGATGATTTAGGCACCCTTGGGAAAGGACAACTCCCTTTGGCATTCAACTAACCGTTTGAAACTTTACCCTTTCACTTGACTATTTCCTTTGACAAATTGATATTTTGATGGTTTGGCATCTTTGGAACACTGAGTTAACAACTTGGGAACCATGTACTTATTACATTTAAATGACATAAAATTACAAAATGAAAATTAAAAATATTACATTTGAACTCAAAATTACATGATGAAATAAGAATTTATCTTTACAAATCATCTTCACATGGTTAAGAGAGGTTACTGATCATTTTGACACTTGTTGGTTTTATGCAATGCAGTGTAATTTTATTGAACCATGAAAAACCTAATGACCTAATAAAAACCTTGACTAGATTGACCTTTGGTGACATGACTGATGTG
Source organism: Pinus taeda (assembly GCA_000404065.3). Taxonomy (NCBI): domain Eukaryota; kingdom Viridiplantae; phylum Streptophyta; class Pinopsida; order Pinales; family Pinaceae; genus Pinus; species Pinus taeda. The sequence continues at coordinate 102,226 of APFE031465628.1, read as the reverse complement.
ATTGCATGATGCCATTAACTTTATGGATAATTAATACTTAGCAAGGTATGGAAGTGTGACAACAAGTAATCAAATTTGAGGGAGAGTGATGATTTTTTTATTTTAGAACTACCATCAGTGAGTGAATTTTGGAATGCAACCTAGTGGAATGGAAAAATTTATGAATGAGACCCTAATATGCAATGAAAAGAGGATTTTTGATCACTGATGGAAGGATGCAAATACTGACACTAAAATTGACTCCAGCTAGGGATGGTAGCTACTTGGAGGTGCCAAGAACACCGTAGACCAACTTCCTATCCATTGGGCAAGGAGTCAAAATCTAACAACCAAATTGAACACTTAAAACTTTAATCCAAACTATCATACCATCATAACCTTAGGGCCCTCTCCTCGAGCTTGAAACCTTGATGAATTCTGTCATCACTTGCTGAAAACTGAACTTGAAAGAAAGTTGCTGCTAAAACAAAATCCACACCCTAATCTATTCTAACTGGTGAAAATGACTACTAAATCGATAAAGGAAAAATTCCAATGAAGCCAATCAAGCAACTGGATACTTGATTGTCCTCTATTTACACTATCTACAAAAAAACTTGAATATTGGCAACTCAACATACAACTGAAGCTAAAAACTATGATTCAGAACAAGATAACCATCATGATATGATGACTGTGGAAAACTGGTAAAAGGATCTTGAAAAGTACGTGCAAAGGACAAATCTTGATGATCAGCAGAAAGATCAAAACAATTGTCAAGTTGAATTGTTTCCTCTTCATGAGCCAGAGTCAACACATTGTCATGTTCCTCCACTTTTTTCCCTTCTTCCACCATTGTTGATTGGGTGAAATGATCCTTCTAGTGTAACCAATCCAGTAGATGGTTACTTACTGAAATTTTTCTCTCACTTACCTTGAGCAAGCATGATGATGTATATGTAGGCAACTCACAATTAAAAATGAAACAAAGATTTATGCAGATAAACAAAACAACATTCATCTTCTCCAATGCTTGCGAAAGAATGTCCAAGGGATCTTAAAAATTATGAAGCATTACCTTTTGTGAATCAATAAAAGGAGAAGAATAAGCATTATTTCCATATGGTTGTAACAAATTAGCAAAAGGATCCTCCATAATATTTTCAACAGCATAAGTGTCCATATCTATGGGATCTAGGGCAAACTCCTTTTCATCAACAAACCTTTCATTTTATAAACCTTGAGGATGAATTGTATCTACTCTAAAACAACTTCTTCTTTATCACTATTGTAATCTTCATAATCACTTTGAAACCGAAAAGACTGTACAATAACTTCATCATTCTTAAGGGATGGAATATGGATTTGCAAATTAAGAATCTGATTTATTTCTTCTTCAGTCAAAGGAGGAAGTGCTCTTTGTTTTCTTTGGACAAAACAACAACTGTCCTCTTTCCCTCCTAAAGTTTGACAAGGATGTTGAATATCTTCATTAATTTCAAGCAAAGGAGTATATAAATTTTCATCAGACTTCTGATTCATTTCATGCGATTCCTTTTGAATATTAAGATGCAAAATTCTTTCATCTTCAAGCAAAGAGGAAGTTACTGTATGCTGACTATGGTCTTGTGTATCAAAGTGATTGGATTATTCCGAATGTTGTTGAAGGGAAAAATCAGAGAAGGCTTCAATGATTTCTTCATCATCCATACATTTGATATCATCAATTCTTTCAAGGTATGATTGCAGACATCTGATGGAGCAAGGTAGGTAGGAAATCAAACACTTTAAGGTTCTATTTGAGATGGATCAAATTGGTGAGGTGCTAGAAAGAGCAAGACAAGCATGTATTCTTTCTAAACTGAAGAAAATGGACAAATTATGAAGATTTCCCTAAAACAGAGAATGTAAGACGTGAAAAATCAACATATCATAGAATTGAAATGAAACATGAGAGTACAAAACATTAAAACATATGAAACATAAGAAGAAACTATGTCAAAATGCCATACCACGGGTATTCCATCAAAATAGCTGCAAATCATTCAATAAATTTCTACCAAATACTGATTACACTAGTGTCTCTGATCAATACTACAATGTCCAATTGAGTCCAACATTTGAAAAGACTCAAAAATACAAGATATAGGCCTCAAACAAACTTATCCTAGCCTCAGGGGTCGAATCCATGAGTGGAGGAGCAGTTCCACCAAATTCTGAACTGATAGCTAGAGTATAGGGTGGTCAAAGTGACTTATCCCTGATTACAATGAAGCTGATTCATTACACCTCATTGATTCCATTTATCTAATGTACTTACCCTACGTAAAAATAAAAACACCATAATTACATTTACATCATCAATTGCATAAGTAAAAACTTGATTTCCCAAGATGAAAATCAAATTTGTAGAGAAAATAGTGAAAAATTAGAAAACTGTCAAACGCACCATCTATGTCAAACACACCATCTCTGTGTCAAACGCTCCATCCATATTGAAACCAAGTTTTGAATGCCTTTCCTATGTCCAAATTGAGCCTAGGATAGCTCATTAGAAAGCATGTCCTGTGTAGTTTCCAAATATACCTTTAGTTTGCAGAACGGACTTGATTTGACCCTCCAAAAGATGATTCTCCCAAGGCTATTAAGCACACATCACCAAGGTGAAAAAGGAGGCAAAACATTAATTTTTTGTGTTTTTTTTCACCTTTTTACCTGCCAGTTGTGCAAACCAAGGCTAGCAAAGTTGTTTTTCTGCATGTCTTCATCATTGTGCATCCATTGGTGGTCTTCATTTGGCCAAAAAGTGCCTCAAACAAAAGCACAACTCCTAGGGCGTTGCGCCCCTGGCATTCTAACTGTCACAAAACTATTTATGATTGCTGAAAAAGACAAAAACTTCAAAATTAACCCAAAAAATTTCAAAATTGGTGAAATGATTTCTGATCATGTGGTTTATGCATGGAGTGAGGCTTTAGTAATGATATCAAGTCTTCCTTTCTCTTCTTGCTTGCTTAGGGCTTCAATCTTTGCATTAGCTCTTCTAAGCTTTTCCCTTGCAATCTTGTTCCTCATGGTGTAATGTTTTTCCATCTTTCTATAAATGTCATTTCTTTGTTGGCCTTGTCCAGGAGCTTCTCCAAATACTAGTTTACCTTCTCAAGCCACTGCTCCTAGTTCTTATTAATCATGATGGAAAATTGTTCATTCAATGAGAGCTGATTTGCGAGTTCAACCTCCTTTTGTCTCTCTAGTTCTAGAGCTCTTTTCAGCCCTCTAGCCCTAGGTCTCCTTCTTGGTTCTTGTTCTTGTTTAGTTTCACTATACCTTCCATAGGCCTCATCAAGAAATGCCTTGGATTTCATTTCTTCTCTTTTTACCTTGAGAAGCTGAATCTCCATGATATCATGCTTGGATTGAAGTTGCTGGTTTTCTTGCTCATAATATGAAATGACAAATTTAGACCTCTCTAAATTGGTCTGTAGCTCCCTAATGTATGCATATTTATCCTTGATTGTCAAGGAGGTGTCATCATCATTCTAATTGGGAAAACGTGCAACACACAACACAGGTGCACCCTCCAAAACACAAGCGTGCAACATAACACACAAATGCACAATGTAACACATAGGTGTGCCCTCTAGAACAAAGGTTCACAATGTAACACTCAGGTGGGCCCTCCACAACATAGGTGCGCAATGTTGACATAAAATCAACTTTTGGGTGCCTTCCTGAAGTCCAAATTGAGCTCATGATAGCTCATTGGAAATATCTCTCTCTTGGATACACGATGGAGCTATCAAGCACTGAAAATGATCAAGTATAACCCCTCAAAAATCAATTCTCCCAAGACTGGTCAAAAAGTGCAGAATGAGGGTGCAAAAATGAAGTGTTCTCTTGCAGGAAACTTGCGGAGGTATTCCTCAACTCCCAATTGAGCTTATGATATCTCATGGGAAATCTCTTTGTCTAGTTATCATTTGAATTATTAAGAAATTCAATTAGAAACTTCATCTAGGAGAAAACGTTTATTTTCCCAAGTTCGCTCTAGAAGTGCAGAAAACCTCTTGTAACACCTGTGTGTTTTAGATTTCTTCGAAACCATACCACCTGTCTACAACATTAAGGAGGTTTTTGTTCCTTCGCCTATGATGGAAAATACCTCTCTCACTTTTTAAAATTGATCTCTTTTTGGTTGGAAACATACTTTGAAGCAAAACTGGCCCTATTTGTGGCAAATGATTTTGTCCCTTATAATGACTTTTTTGAAAAATGATGGAGAAATGATGTTTATGAGTTAGAGCGGTCTCATACTTGTTGATATGAGCTCCCTTATTCCTATTCTGCTCAGATGTCTCTGATTCCATAACAAACCCTAGCTCAGTGGGAGAGGAAATTAGGGTTTAGTGCTTATGGAAAACAATGATTTAGGCACCCTTGGGAAAAGACACTTCCCTTTGGCATTCACTTAACCTTTTGAAACTTTACCCTTTCACTTGAATATTTCCTTTGACAAACTGATCTTTTGATTGTTTGGTATCTTTGGAACACTGAGTTAACAACTTGGGAACCTTGTACTTATTACATTTAAATGACATAAAATTACAAAATGAAAATTAAAAATATTACATTTGAACTCAAAATTACATGATGAAATAAGCATTTCTCTTTACAAATCATCTTCACATGGTGAAGAGAGGTTACTGATCATTTTGAGACTTGTTGGCTTTATGCAATGGAGTGGAATTTTATTGAACCATGAAAACCCTAATGACCTAATGAAAACCTTGACTGGATTGACCTTTGGTGACATGATTGATGTGATGGCATGATGTCATTAACTTTATGGATAATGGATACTCAGCAAGGTATGGAAGTGTGTCAGCAAGTAGTCAAATTTGAGGGAGAGTGATGATTTTTTTATTTTAGGACTACCATCAGTGAGTGAATTTTGTAATGCAACCTAGTGGAATGTCACAATTTCTAAAAGGTACTATAATAGGCAATGAAAAGAGGATCTTTTGACACTAACACACCATTCAAGTAATTTTGGATTTTCCAATAAATAATTTCATATGTAAACATTCCAACTTATGTATAGAACATACCCATTGTTCTCCTTTCCTTGTTCATCATATCTATATGCAATAAGTCTACTTTATACAATTTTAAAACAACAAATCCTATACTTTTTCTTATTTCTCAGAATTACAAACATATGCAATTTTCCATTTAATTCTCTACTACCTGTTATTCATTCTTCTCCTATTCTTACTAACTCTTTAACAAAGTAAGATAGGTAATTCTACAATTTTAACTTACACATCTATACATGCATGTATTTCTTGGGGCTTCACTATGTAAGGGATTTTCTTGATTCCATATATTATTAACTTATTTTTCTGTTCATTATAGAAAAAATAATGCATAGATTTCACTAGTTATAGTATGTATTACCACTCAATCGATTTATTAGAAAACTACTTGCACTCCTAGATGCCCCAACATACCTATTACTATAGGTAGAGGTATTCCGACAGAAAATTAGTTAGTATTTTACAAACTTAATCCACTTAATAAAAAGATAGCAATTAATCATAATACAATACTCTTTTACTTAAATGAAATATAACAAGCACAATACTATACACATTTACTTATGTTATCCCTTAGGAAATAAAATGTGAACCAATACATTCCACCCAACCAATGAGTTGTAATTCCTACAACTTCCCTCGAGCTCATTCTTCTTCCTTCTTCTCCCTTTCCTATGAACTTCTAAACTAGTTCGTTTAACGGTGTTTATGATTTTCTTTCCCAACATATTTTTAGCAACATCCTACTTTGAAGGTCTACCCACCTTTTTTCTTTACC
>APFE031465628.1:81400-95673 GCA_000404065.3 Pinus taeda | reverse complement strand
AGAAAATGAAGATTGCATTAAAGTTTTAAACATCCTTCATTGTCAAAGTGAATTAGTGAATACATCTTGTTACCGCCTTGCTGAGAAGAATACAACTCATTTGGTCTCCCTATAAAATATGAAATTCTAGTGGGAAAATCATTATCAATATAATTATTCAATCATAAAGTAAAATTATTGCTAAAAAAGAATAGATAACATATGACTAATAAAATAGACATTAAACCAAAAACATTTCTAGCTAGAGATCATCAAATAATTGAAAGTAAACACTTGTACTTATTTGAAAGGTTCTACCTACAACTAGTGAAAGAAATGTGCCTTACCACCCAACCATAGGCTAATATGGGCTTGTCTTGCCTAGAGCTAGCCGGCTCTTAGCAAATCCATGATACCACTATGGAAATGAACCATGTTCTCAAGGGGATTTCTCAATTGTGAAAGCCACTCCCCTTCATAGGCAGCAATACCAATCACCCTCTACCCACTATTCTAGGGATTCCTCAAATTTCTCAGATGCCTTCCTAGCTAGTTGCTACTTCACATGATATTTCATTCTCTACCATTGTAGTCCTTAATGACCTCACCTCTTAGTGCTTACTTTGCAACCCAACTGACATCAAATTCATGGACCTCTTCTCCTAGCTCAAGATTTGTGTTTCCCTTCCTAAATTTGTAGCCAAATACTACATTTAACAAGCTCAAATGTTCTAGAATGGGCCCCAGTTGGATTCAACTTCACGTGGGAATGAAATTTGGATGCCCTAAGGAGCTTTACTTTCTAAAAAAATATAGTATATTCCCACTTGTGAATTTACTCCATTCTCACTTATGGTCACTATTTTCTCCTCGCAAATTCCTCTGCAACTCATTTTAGGGGTTCAACATCCTCCCAACTCTTTGGGAACTAGTCCATCCCCCCTCTACCAATACTATCCTGTCCCAAGCAAAAGAAAAACCACATTTTTTGAACTCTGACAAGTAATTTGATGGGTCAGTTTCGAGAATCCAAAATGGGTACTAGAAGTACCCAATACCCACTTCTAACCATTTTTCTAACTATCCACTCCATCTCCATGCTTTCATAAATTTGGGTTGGTGGTTTCTCAACTGCCTAGCTCTCCCTTCACTAACCGAGTTTAAGGAAAGGAAAATGAGGGAAATTACTTCAAATTCAAAATTTAGCAATGTTACATAATGGATTTTGGATATGGATATATTTTCAACTAGAAGAGTAATTTCCCAATCTTCCATACTAATTTCTGCTAGTGGTATTGTGCCTCATACTGGTGGTCGACCCTTCAATTAGCTAATCAACAATGATTCATTACTTAATGAAATATTTATAATTAGACATCATCCATAACAATTCAAAAATCGCCAAAACATCAATGTCACATTTACAATGACAATAAATCATAGTTTATTATCACAAAATGGGAGAAAACAAGGGGTTACATATAGTAGCTATATTTTTGCTTTCAACTTTTCTTTCCAATACCTAAATTTGAAGCAAAATTCTTGATATAACTATTTCCTCAAAATCAAAGATTTGAATTATAATTGTGGTAAAAGTGAAGTTGGGTGGTGTGGAATTTTATAAATTTATGATTCCCCACGATATCTACCTCTGTCTTAGCATGTCTCTACTTTTTTATAGACAAAATTTTCCATTACGTTTCAGTGTATGTTGTGTACATTGCAAGCCTATATGATTTTTGAGTAGAACTATTCTTTTAGAGTTGTTAGCATTCAAAGTTATTAGCTAGGAAGATGGTGGTATTATATATTTCAGGATTTATAAAAACAAATTTATGTGATGAAAGTTGTTTTCTAATTTATAAAATTATCTATTGTGTTTCAATATTATGTTGTGTGCATTACAAGTTTATACTATCCTAGATCTATCTTAACTTTGGATCTGCCAAGGGCCAAGAGGGATCAAATCTCTTGAGATGCAAACATCTTTTAGAGTGAAAAGCTATTTGATCCCTCGCTCGACCTTGGTTGAATACCAAAGGTTAATATTATGATCAAATACAGCGTTGGTATAATATATATATATATATATATAATATATATATATTATATTATATAATATATTTATATAGTATATATATATTATAAGTAGATTTGATCAAGGTTGTATAATATATATATATATATATATATATGTTGACATGAATTATTTTATTTACAATTTGACTTCCTCCACATTTAAATGTTAAAACATGATTCATCATATTTTTTTCCTGTATGCATTACATTTATTATTTTTATTTATAATATTTTCTAAAATATTACATATGAAAATCCATTATTAAGCATTAAAATAATTACAGATATCCCTCATACAATGAATTAAAAGAAACTATTAATGGAATAATAATTCTCTCAATCTTTCCTCTCTACATATTCGTATTAAAATCTTTTCCTCAACTTGCATATTGAAATATTTTATTTATAACCTATGATAAACTTTTGTTGTTATTGATATTTTTAAAATAATCAATATTCAACTCCAATATTGAATAAATAAATACATTTTCTCCCTAGTTATGGAAAAGTGAAAATATCTAATAAAAGTTTTTAATTTAAATCTATATATTTTTTTCTATATATAAAGTAGAATATTTAACATTATGTTATTTAATATGACATTAAAATATTTTACTTATCATTGTAGGTTAAAATGTTTTTTTTGCTTATGAAATTTGTATTAATAATTTTGTTTTTTTAAAATATTACGTGTAGTTGGTGTATTAAATTGGGGGGGGAGGGGGGTTTTTTTTTTCTTTTAAGTTTATTTTTAGAATTTTTATTTCTTTTTAGAAGAATGAATTACAATAATTATGTAATCATTAATAATACATTCATATCATCTCATAAATTAAATAAGTATTGAAAATTACATTTTATTCTTTCATTACTAAAAAGATAATCGTTTTTTAAGTCATAATATACTCTAAATTTTTGTATATTATTATTATTATTATTCATTTGTTAATTTCAGATTATTTTTTATAATTTTAATTATAATGTTACATCATATCTTTTTCTCTGATTTTTTAGTAGAGCAATTTTTTAAAGAGTTATTAACCTTCAAAACTGTTAATTAAGAACGCGGTTGTGTTATTGATTTAATGATTTATAAACATTTTTCACATAAAATAAAAGTTCTATTACCTTTTGTTAGAGGCTATGAGCACAATGACGCTATGATTTTTTTAAAAGCTATATTGGGTAAGGATTTTTGTAAAAATATAATTTAAGTAATGTAATTTTTTTTTAATAATAATGAGTGTTTATATTACAAAAGGTAGATGGGGTTACAACTTTTTTCATGATTCTTTGATTTTTTTTAGGAGAGATATTTGTTTCAATTTTTTTATTGTATCACAATTTTTTACAAAACTGATTATATATCGAAATGTATACAGTTGATATAAGGTGGCTAATATATATAAAGAAAAATTACAATAGTGCATTGATTATTTTATGGTTCTCTTTGAATTTTGATTAAGGTCTAGGCAATGGTTTACTTATTTTCCACTCTCTGAGATGGGCTCATTTGCTTTGGTTTGTAAAATTTGAAGTTGTTCTTGCAAGATCATAATTTGTTGCCTTAACGCTTTTAGTTCACTCATTTGTCTCGTTGCAATTCCTTGAAGCCTTAGCATTTCTTATAACATGCTCAATTCAGTCTCCATTTGTTTCTATTGTGTCAATGCTATAGTCTTCATGTTCAATTTAAGACTGCCAATCTGAGTTATTGGTCGATTAGCTTGCTTCCTATAGAAGCATTTGTGTGACCTGTCTCTTCCATTGATAGTCTCACCAGCTTACATGATTCTCTTCATAGTCTCCTACCCTTTCCTAGTAGTTCCAAAAACATCGTTGAACAAAAGTTTTGTCCTTGAATCCTTTTGCTCGACCCCACCATAAGGACCATTCGACTAGTCGAAGATAATATTATTTTTGGTTTGGTTGTTCTCTAGGCACCAAGTGATTCAAATTGATGCATTTATACCACCATGTCTACCATGGGAATTAATCTACATTCATAATTCACTACATAGAGGGGATGCTAAAAAGAAATGTGAGAATTCTGACACATTAAGGGGAGAGTCCCGACCAACTCAAGCTCGATTAATCTAATACTACCAATACAATGAAGGTCATCTAAGACCTCACAATTCCACCCTAAACTATAATTGTCCTAGGATTTCTTGATTAATAGAACAAAACCATAAGACTTAAATCCCTAGTTAGCATCTACTAGCCACTGGAGAAGACAACAAAGAGAATAGTAGTCTTTCTTGTCATATGAGCTAGAATAACTGAATGAAAAAACTAGATATAGATACTTAATTACTTAATTGGCACTGCCACCATGAATTCAACCTAATTTTAGAGAAATCCCCTAAGTTTTCAACCACCTTGGCTTTCACGTCCATTGTTCTGAAGATGTTTTGCAATGCCTGAGTATGGATGGCCTCCAAGAGATCCCACATGCATGGGTAACAGTGGCTTGTGGGATCATCATGGAATCCATGAGATGAATGATCATCAAAAGGGTTGGAGTTTTCACTCCAAATCTTTGTGCAACATTCTAAAGAGGTGAAATGTACTATTAGTTGAATGAATTATAAATGTGATGCATGTAAGGTGCCATAGTAGCAACCGCTAGACATATTTTAATTTTCTTCTTACACTTAGTGTAATACATTGACATAATATATTTAAAAGGATTGAAATGTATCATTCTTTCTATGGTAGAGGCCAATGACCCATCATCCCATTGATTTCAATTTTCACTTCTTGGAGTTGATAGGCTTGCTTGGCAAGTTTATCTGCTTCTTCATTATGAGTTTGGAAGACATGATAGAATTCTCACTTTAGGATATTCTCCAAAATCCTTCTATTTTTTTCATTAAGTTCACACTTATTTATGGGCTAAGATTTTTTTTTTTTTTGTTGGGTGTTGTGTAATGATAAGGGAGTCACCCAAGATTTTGATATTGAAAACTTGAAGGGATCTAGCCAAAATTAATCCTTGTAGCAATCCATGCAAATATGCTTGGTTATTTTTCATTGATCCTAGACTCCAAGCATATGATTTTTCTAATTTTCCTCCAAGGGCTATTCAAGACCCCACCCACCCCTGAAGTAATGTAAAATTATAATTTTATGATTAAATATAATTCAATTTTTGATGATAGTTGTTAAAAATATTGAAATTACATAATGCTTAGCTCTTTTGTTATCTATGTTTTTTTATTCATTTTAATTTTTTTGCACATTTTCTCTATGAATTTTCTATAAAATATGGCAAATATTTTATAAGGATTGTTGGAATTACAAATTTAAGTTTCTGAGGTTTCATAATCCAAATGCTCTAGAGGATTGTTCAAGGAGTTGAATTAATCTACGAAATAAAAAATACAAATTTAGGCAATGTGAACTTGAAATTTCATCAACAATTACATAGCTCAATTATGGTCATGACAACCAAAATATGTCAACAACTTAAACATTTAGACTCAATTTTTTAATCCTAAGTACATTTTCCCAATTCGTTATGCAAAATATCACAAAATAATTAGAAGGGTTTAGTCATACGTTTTTTCTCATTGTAGTGTTGGCATTGATCTCAATAGGTTGGAGATGTTTCTTGTCATGTGATTGTGTGATGGATGTTTGGCTTGGTGGTCTTGTTAGTTGGAATTGATGTCAACACACTTATGACTAGACCTTGTGGAGGTGATGTGATGTTGGTTTGAGGCTGACATGTTGTCTTGATTGGAAATGTTGTTGCTGTTGGAGGTTGTAGTGTTGCTACAAGAGTTGTATATGTCTCTACATGTCTTGGAGACATTGGGTTACTTATTTATGTGTTGATTTGTGACTGCTTGTGTTGTAGATGCATCTACCAATATTGGAGATAGGTAGATTCCTTGATGTTGTTGTTGTAGGTGTTGAGGTTGTTGCTACAGGAGTTAGAGATGTTGCTAAATGTGTTGGAGGTGTTATAGATGTTATGGTTGTTTCATCAGGAGTTGGAGGTGTTGGTCTTGGTGCTAAAGTTGGAATAATAGATCTAGCATGTCAATGACTTGTTCTTAGCATATTTCATTAGTTGCATACTTGAAAGAGAGGCTTGGAGGAGTGTTCAAATGCTAAAGAAGATGACCCAACAGGTGACATAGGTTTTAAGCTGAAGGATTGATGTTTCTAATCATATTTTTTCCTAGTCGCATGGAGGATTAGGTCATCAATGCGAATGGAAAGCTCCCGTTGCTTGGAGACAGGACCAAGGGAGTGACTAGAAAGCCCATTCAATTTCAAGTAGGCTTGTACATGCAACCAAAACTTTTGCGAGTTTTTCTCCACATTCCTTGTGCCGAATAGCTTATTTTTATGTTTTTGAGACATTCTTGATTGAAAATTTTCGTTTTATGGTCGAAAAAATTTGTGGGTCCTCCAGAAGCTTATCGAATTTGAAAATATGAAAAAGGCAAGTGGATTTAGTGGTTGATTTAGTCGATGAGTTGAATCCGGATCAAATCAAGCATACAAATAGAGTTTTTATGCCAAATAGTTCTTGGTAATTATTAAGTCAAGCACTTGAGTTCATCTACATATTGGAGGGAGCTCATTATGAGTTGGTTGATTTTCTAGTTGATTGAGTGAGTGTGTGTGGAGAAGAGTATGCAGGTTTTGTGAAGATCTAGTGCAAATTTTTTTGAAGCAGTTTGCAATTTTAGCAACAGTGAGATGATGTATGTTTCATCCATCATATTCGAACAGTGTGTGAAGTGTTGAAGTGTGGATTGGTTGCAGTGTTTGGTGATATTATGATGTAGTTTTTGGTGTAGACTTTTATTTAGATTTTGTGAGATTTGATGATACATTGTTGTAGTGCTCATGTTAAGTAGTTCTCGGTTCTAATATGAAACACTTTGAAATGAGAACCACATAGAGGAGAAGAGTTGGGTGACTCAGGTGAAATAAATATTAGTGTGCATATTTCTTAATTCAATGGTGGTTGGATAGTTTGGCAGAAATTGTGTGAGGCTTGTTGGTTGTGGTAGCTTCCAGCAGATTGGAGTTTGTAGAGTTGATTGTTATCTTAGGAGTAACTAGGTGAGGATCTTTGATGGTGGTGGCCTTCAACAGATGGTCATAGATCCGCATGAGAAACAATTTCCATTTAATAGTAGCCATATCTATAATTCGATGTAAAAAATTGTTTAACATAATAGAATTTGAGCAACGCAGCAACAACGGGTCGTTTTCCCGGGAGAGGGTTTTCCACTAGACATGTTTTACTTGAGTTGATTATTTTTATGGTTGATTTTATATTTTGATGCTCTAATATATGGTTATGTGTTTCAGTTTGTGCATGGGTTAAAAGAATAATAAATTGTAGAAAAGGTTCAAAAGTGCCACACTACTGATTCACCCCCCTCTTAGTAGTGATCTAATTCCCAATAATTGGTATAAAAGTGGGGTTCTCAGGTGCAACTTCATCGCTGGAGAGTGGATCTTGGAGATTTTAGAAGAAATTTACATTTTTTTATAGAATGAGTTCTCCAAAGAAATTGGTTCTTATTGCTGCAAATTTCAAGGTGTGGAAGGATAATGTGCAAAATAAATTATTGTCTTGTGGCTCTAACATTCAGACATTGGTTTATGAAGGACATGATGGAGATTTTTGTGCATTTAAAATATGAAGAAAAATGCTCGAGCTAGGCAAATTATTTTCAAAAATCTTGATAGTGAAGATTTAGAGAAAATTGGAGATTTAAAATATGCAAAAGAAATTTGGGATAGATTGCATATTCTATATGGAGCCACCAATAGAAAAATTGATAAAGAGATTGCGAGGAGCAAAAAAACGAAGAAGGAAACTCCACATGAACCAGCTATGAAAAAGAACAACGAATTTGAAGGTTTAAGTCGTAATGATATACTTTTGAGTTATATTTCTGATAGTGGTAATGATAATGATTCAAATTTAGTTAGTGAAAGTGATAATGATCACAATTATATGCTCCTGAAGGTTGAATATGAATCTTGCATGGTTGTTATTAAGTAATTTTATAATGAAATTTGTACTCTAACAAATGTATGCAAGGAGAATGAGAAGAAATTGCAGGATTATGATCAAAAGGAGAAAAATATCAAGGAATAAATCACTATCTTAAGAACACAACTCACAGAATCGAAATGATTAGAAGAAGTCAATTGCAGTAAGAAAAAATATAGGAAGGATTATGTTGAGGAGATTGAAGGTGTGATTGACAAATTGAGAAAGGAGCTTCAGGAAACGAACCAACAGTTGGAGAAAGAGAAGAGCACCATACCAGTGAGAAAAATTGATAGCAATTTTCAAATGGGTGAGACAAGTTTGCATGCAGGAAAGAATGAAAAAGAAGAATCAAAGAAGCCTGCAACAAAGAATGTGATCCACAAGCAGCAACAAAATATAAACTAGAAGGGGCTTTCACATCTAGAAGACCATTTTCTCCTATGGTTGGAGGTAGCATTTTTCAAAGGGGAAATCAAAACTCCTTTGCCCCATTGATGGGCGAGATTGAGTGCTTCAGTTGTCATGATTTTTAACATGTTTATGCATAATTAAGCTATTTATTGTAGCTCCAGTATGAAAATATGGAGGTCAAGTATGAGAAGAAAATGATAAGATCCATTGGCCACATATATTGGTCACATAGAGTGCTATGTGTGCCAAAATTTTGGTCACATGACCAAGGATTGTAAAATGCCTTGATCATTGAGGCCATTTGTTCAAAAGCAGCAGTAAAGGGAAAATGTGCAACCAAGGAACACATGAAGAAGGAGAAGTAAATAGGAATATGTGGCATTACACTTTGTTCTCATAATGTGCATGATGTATGGTATATAGATAGAAGATGATCACACCATTTTTCAGGAGATAGGAGAAAATTCCATTTTCTTAATAAAACCAAGGATGGTCTTGTTGTGTTTGAAGGTAGTGAAACCGTTATAGTGTTGGGAAGCGACAAAACCAATCTTGGTGAGAAGAAAAATGCAGAAGACGTTTGGCTCATTGAAGGTCTAAAGAATAATATCTTGAGTGTGAGCCAAATGGTTGATGGAGGAAAAGAAGTGATTTTCAACTCCAAAGGTTGCATCATCCAGAAGGAAGGATAAATGGGAGTGATTTCCTAGGGATTCAAGACACTAGATAATGTGTATGTGTTGAAGGGAAGAGTGAAAAGTAAAAAGATACCAAGAGAGTACTCTTACTCATCAAATTCAAAGTAGATGATATAAGTTCCTACTACAGTCCATTCTTGCATGTTAAATCTACTTGACTACAACAATATGTATGAGACTAGTATGGTCTCAGGGGGAGTGTTGGAAGCTTCATTCAGTTCCTTCATGCACTTGCATATCAGCTGGATCATTTCATGTGAGGTATATCATGCATAGGGGGGAATATATGTTTTTCAAGGCTTGATTCTTTATGCTTATTTATTTTTACTCATTATTTGTGGAGCTAATGTATTTATTATATATGAGTGGAAAAGACATGTCTATCAGCCTTGTCACAGTTTTCATTGATTATCTTTCAACTATATTGTTACTAATGGTTTTTGGAGCAGTTGCATGTTGATTTCTTGTGATGCTATTGGAGGTATGAAATCCATATGGTTGTCTCATGCACATGGTCAAGATGTGATGGAGGGTCACATATTTAGGAGGAACACATGTGCTTCCTATGGAGGAGATCACTGTGCATGTGTTTTTGACATTGTTTTGATGTAGGATTATTTGTGTTCTTGTTGCCATACATTACACGTTTGGATGAGATAGCATGGTTGCATGGAAAATTTGGCATGTTATTAGTGTTATCATTGCTAAATCATAGTCATAATTTATTACACTTGTTACTGCCATTGAGATTTGATGTTGTGTTGGAGTCGACTCATCTAAATATTATGCATCTCATTGCTTATGTTTCCACTTCTAGATGAATCATGTATGTTTTTGATATATTTTGGATGGATGGATATGATGTTGCTAATGATGTGTTGGACATTATTTTGGTTTGAGTCATGTTTATTCATATGGTTGATTATGTATGGAGATATTATTGTTGTTCATAATGAGGATGTATAATGTTGTTTCTTTTATGACATATTGGTATTATTGATCCACATGTGGAGCATTATGGTGGTTTCTAGTGTTCTTCATGATCTTATTGCAGTACCTTCATTGTCGAGATGACGGTGGCTAAGATTTGAGTGGCCAAGCACTAGAATATGATGTTGCTAGTGCCTCTCTTGTAGCTGCTACACATTGATAGAGTATATCTTTGCTCATGGAAGTCGTATGTTTCGATGCACATGCCATGTAGTATCTTTATTTTTTCTGCTATATGGAGCATATTTTGTTGCTCATTGATGCCATGTACTCATGTCATATTATTATTTTGGGCATGTATAGATGAGATCACACTTATGTGCATATGTAAAGCCATGTATTGTCATTGTGTCATATTTTGGGTGTATTTCTCATGGAGAGACCTATGTTGTCTAGTACGGTTGGTCATTAGCTATGAATGGGTCAATGGAAGTCCAAGTCATATATTACGTTATATATCTTTGATGTAGCCCCACTTCGTTGGGTGCATTATGTAAACTTGGGTCCATAGATTCATGGTTGGTGATAGGTGTAGAGGAGTCATATGTATGTCCTATGTACTTGTCACAACTATGTATTTTATCCATGAAGCATTATATGTATTGTACTTCATTGTATATCATTTCTCAAAGTCAGTTGGAGTCATGGTCATGAGGAGCAGTCTCTTACCTTTGGCAAGGAGGATTATTGCAGCAGGCAGATGTGTTACTTCAGTAGGAAGAGTGTATGATTGCAGCGCCATTACATGCTTAGGGGGAGCATGTTCAGTCTTCAGAGTTGGCATGAAATTGGCTAGTGGTGTTGGCAATTAGTTTCCTTATTCTACATGCTTATCTTGCATGAGATATTTCTATGGGTTGCAACAGTATAGTGTTTTGTATGACAGGGGGAGTCCAATAGGTGGAAGAGGTTCTAGGCTGAAGGATCGATGTTTCTATTGAGTGTTTCCCCAATCACATGGAGGATGGGTCATCAGTGTGACTGGAAAGCTCTAGTTGCTTGGAGAGAGGCCCAAGGGAGTGACCCGAAGGCCCAATCGGTTTAAAGTAGGCTTCTGTGTGTGACCATATTTCCTAATCCAATGGTGGTTGGATAGTTTAGTAGAAACTAGGCAAGGCTCATTGGTCATGGCAGCTTCCAGCAGATCGGAGTTTGTAGAGTCAATTGTTAGTTCAGGAGTAACTAGGCAAGGATTTTTGATCGCGGTGGCCTTCAGTAGATGGTAGTCTATAGATCAACATGAGAAACAATATCCATTTGATAATATCCATTTCTATAACTATATTTAAAGAATTGTTTAACATAATATAATTTGAGCAACACAACATCAACGAGTGGTTTTTTTGCCTTGGAGGGGTTTTTCCACCAAACATACTTGTGTTCATCGTGTTCATCACTTTTATGGTTGCTTGTCTATTTTGATTCTATGATATATGGTTGTGTGTTTCAATTTGTGCATGGATTAAAATAATAATAAATTGCAGAAATTTTTTTAAAAGTTCCACACTACTAATTCACACCCCCCCCAGTAGTGATCTAGTTTCCAACAACATTTTGGTTGTTGAGAATGTGTAATTGAAGTTTTCTATGAGTTTTTCAAGGTTTTTAATTGATTTATGCATTCAAAAATAAAATTTAAGTCATGTAAATTTGTTATTTCATCAATAATTTACATAATCAATGATATTTTACTAAAAAAAAGATTAAACATTTATAGTTATTCCATTTATTATTTTTTCATATTCAAATTTTATTTTAAAACTTTTATTTAATTTAAGTTTGTCATTTTGTCAAAGGATCTTAGCTCGAGTGGTTTGGTGAGTAATGTGTTACTCACTTCTATGGGATTTAAGTATTTGGAGACATGTGTTAGAAATACTTGGAGGTGGGGGGGTGTGGTGAATTAATATTTCATTCCCAAATTATATTTACTTGACTTATTCTTCATTTCAAAGTTATCTTGAATAATTATATCATTAGAATTATATTGTGTTATAGATCATAGCTTATTCAGTAAACCATGAGCATCAATAACTGTAAAAGTTTGTAAACCATAAGAATGCAAGACACATCAACACATAGGGACACTGTATTTTTAGGTCAAAACCCAATGTGGGAGAAAACCACCATTGATATCATCTATGTCTTCTTTCTTATTACGAAGAAATTATTTTACATCTTTTACTAATGTAGATCCTTACCTGTACACAAGCTCCTACCTAGAGGAGGCTACAAAGGACAGTTTCTATAGCTCTGACTGGAAGGAAGCTACTACTCCCTAATCACGTTTACTAGCTCCTACTAGAAGGAAGCTCCTACTCACTCAACAATTTTACGGATTTTCAGCGGAAGGAAGCTCCTACTCCCTCACTGAAGGTTACGACCCTCAGCAACTCTGTGGACCACATTTCAAACTTTTCATACTGGATCCACTTGTTCAAAAACAACACAAAACTTGTAGGCCACCACCCACACTAACCATATGTTCAAGCTGAATACCAAGGTACCAAACATTGATCAAGTTGAATACCAAGGTACCAAACATTGATCAAGATAAATACCAAGCACTGAATAACCAATTACACATTTGCAACCATATCACCAAGCAAACCAATATACCAAGCCACAACCAAATCATTCCTGTCAATTGTCAAGTCAACTAAGCCATAACACTGTAAAGCCATACTAAGCCAAATCTTGTCAAGTACCATGTCAAACCCTAATCAATATCACTGACAAATGCACTGTTAAAGGCAAAATCCTTTCTTCAAACAATCAAAATCCTTTTCCCCTCATAGTTATCAATAATAAGCCAAATACCAAGCAGAACACTCTTGATCACACATCCAAATTGTTCTCTGAATAATATTCACAAATTCCAAGCCAATATTCATTAATCATCATGATGCTCACCAAACCATTCATACCAAATCAACCTCTTTACTCATCAATTGTCAACATACTCATCAAGTAGTAAAGGCACAACAATATCCCTTATGAAATTATTCAGTATGACCATATGTAACAACAAATAGTAGTAAACCACTAATCAAATTATCATCCAACTAGTTCATAACATTGATATCCATATAAGAGTTTTCCATATAATTCTCACAAGGAACCCTTCTCACTCAATCAGTGCCAAGACAAACTCTTTCTAATTCATGAAATATCATTGTTAAGACTATAAACAACAACAACATAGGCACAACATAAGTTCTATTCATGATCATGAATCTCTACATCAAGGCACTTTAAACATACTACTGTGGTATATGAAGACAAGAAACACATTCAAAGTAGCATCATAAATAAGCACCCATGAAGGCAATGAACTATTATGAGCCTCTGCACTCTAGAAATATTAGATCTCTGAAATAGATATCGAATATAACATTGAATACCACCTCTGAAGGAAACATTTTATTACTGATCTCCACACAATCTAATATCAATTCACCATTCTAGTTACAATTAGTTAAGCAAGATATTGCAAGTATCATTAACTGATGAAGACAATCTCAATGTCAAGGATAGAAGCTATACTACCATACAAAAGTCTATGTATGCATATGCAATGTCAAATCAACCCTCGATTGTCATAGCATCAAAAACATAGTTACTGATCAAACGAGAAAATTACCTAGTACTTGTTTTCTTTAGGTAGCAAAAAATCACCCTATTTTGAAAAGTGGTAATTCATAATATGTTTTTTTTTGGAGCATATTTTTGGCACTTCAAATTTTCTTATTTTCATACTGATTTTGAAAAGTGTTCATGCAACATCAACCCTTCTTTTTAGAGGGCTTATTTTTGACACTTTAAATTTTCTAATGTATTGAGTGTGGACAATTTTTTTAAAATGTTTGTGATTTTCATGCGAATTTTGAAAATCATCAATTTTCTAAGGTATATTTTTTACACTTGAAATTTTCTGATGTCTTAGGTATGCACAATTTATTTCTAAATGTTGATCATTTAACAATTATTCAAATTATCTTATTCATCTTCTTATTTTTCATTCTAAGATGTTTATTTTTTAAGGGATTCAAAATTTATGTTTTTTGTTATTTTTTTGC
>APFE031465628.1:3664-79396 GCA_000404065.3 Pinus taeda | reverse complement strand
ATTTTTCATTTTATTTATTTATCTACTTATTTATTATTTTGTTTTATTTTATTTTTTATAGGGTTCATTGATTAGCAACCTGACCTCATTATGTATCAATTTGATAATTGATTTTTAAGTTATCATTATAATGGACAAGTCTGCCCCATAACATATCAATTTCATGATTGATTTATAAAATTTCATTGTAATAGCTCGAGTTCGCCTACACCATATGTCAATTTGATGGTTGATTTTTCAATTTTTGTTGCAATGTATCAAGTCGTCTTAGGCTAATATTTTAAAATAGCTATACTTAACATTTAAAAAGGAAATTACTCTTGGTATAATGACTTTTTTATTCAGGTGTTCATTTTTAATGATTTTTTAGTCATATAATTTTTCAATAATGCTATTGTTGAAATATATCGAAAAATTAAGGTCTTTTGCAGTCGTGATATTTGGTTTTAATTCCATGGTTGAAGATTTGCCAAAATTTTAAGGTTTTTCCAACTCATGATATTTTATCTTTAACATTATGGTCGAAAACAATTATAAGTATTTTATCTTTAAGGTCATGATTAAAAATTGTTTGAATTTTAAGGATTTTCAGAGACATGTTATTTTATCTTTAATGACATGCTTGAAAATTGTTGCAATTTTAAGGCTTTTCGGAGCCTTGATATTTTATCTTTAATGCCATTGCTAAAAAATGTTGAAAATTTACCTCGAAAAAAAACATTACTCCAACATCAACACTTTTCGATTTCAAGGTGTTTTTTGCACCAAACAAAATAGATTTTATTGTTCTTTACTATTATTTTTAAAAAATATTGAAAATTTACTCTGAAAAATAAGTCGTGATGCAAAATCAATAGTTTTGTTTTCGAGCTATTTTTCATGTTTTTTTTGGTTTTTTTTGCTAGAGTTCTCATTTTGAGGTAATAGTTATCATTTGATTGGTAACTATGTTCAAAGCAATCTCTACATACTACAAAACCTTCTCTACATCACAAAATCATTAGAGACTACAACCTTTGTTTCAGATATGTGCAAACAAGGCAATTATCACTTCATTATTCTGAATATCAAGTTCTCTATAGACCCTATCAAGGTACCATAGTGATCTCTTCACTCACTACCATGCACCCTT
Source organism: Pinus taeda (assembly GCA_000404065.3). Lineage (NCBI taxonomy): Eukaryota > Viridiplantae > Streptophyta > Pinopsida > Pinales > Pinaceae > Pinus > Pinus taeda. The sequence goes on along the minus strand of APFE031465628.1, from coordinate 78,264 downwards.
ATATATCCTTGCATATATATTATTGTTTTGACATACACATCTTTAGTAATACATATAGTGAGTTAATCATATTTCAGTCACTATAAAAAATCCTCCATACAAATTCATAAGTGCGCACATTTGGAACTATGTAATTGATATACAATCTGGAACCTTTTCCTAACAAATCACAACATTAGAAATACTTTTCCACTATAGTTCAAAAGGAAACAATTAAATCCTATAGGATAGACATCAATAAATTCATAAAACTACATCATGTAAGCTTCAACCACTGATTCAATGTTATGCCATTAAACAACACATTGATCTCTGCAATCACCAAGCAAAAAATTTAGTATATAGATAGATCTATCATCATTCCCTCTCGCATCATCTCCATTCATTTATATCTTTGATATCGTAGTCTCTTCCATGTGCCCCTCGTGCACTCCTGTTAAAAAAAATAACATACAAATAGCTTAACAAATGCACACAAATTGCTCTAGCTCGGTTCTCAATTTATAGCCTTTTGATCTCATCAATATCATGGTAAAAAACAATGGTTTTAACTATTAGTAATATTGACCATGTAAGTACATCCCTGCGCTTATGAATTCCATCAGTGAAACCTTGGTTTTGCTCGTGATTTTTTATTTTCATCATCTACAAGAACAATTGCAGGGATAATAATTGGATCCCACGGCTTTCCTGCATTGTCAATATGAGCTTCCCAACTTTTAGTATGAAAATTCTTAGCGTGTGTACCAAAAATGCTTCACTTAAGTCAATAGTGACAAGTCACCCTAACAACAAGATATGGATTCTTATGCTTCATATTTACAATGAAAAAATTAGAAAACCTTGTAGTAAAATGATCACATGCAACCCAAAACATAGAACAAAAAGAAATAACAAGTGTAATAACCCAATAGAAAGTTTTGAATGAATAATTTTATTATTAAAACACCTAGTGAAGGAAATATCCAAAATGTGTAGATTTTCCTGTAGATTCACAAGCTCATGCAATGTACTAAAACACATGATAAGAATCTACTTCTACTTTCAACCAACAGAAGCCAATATATCGATGAAAAAATATGAACAAGAAGAAGAAAAATCAATGGAACATAACACAAGATGTATCTCAGAAAAGCCACTGCTCAAAACCCTGCTATCTATATCTCATATATAAAAATGTGACTGAAGATACAAAGATTTTTGTCACTAGAAAAAGTCTGCACAAGTATGCTCAACTCTCTCAACTCACAAGCTAGCTCTTGTCCAACACTTAGCCAATTCTACAGCTCTAATCTCCTAATATCTTGCGTAATTCCTAGGATGATAACCTGTATTTAAAGGGAATTCATGCTTCCAAAACTACGCAATCCAAACATAGGATCAATCTCTGATGCATGCGTGATATTTACACTCCAGTAAATAATACCACTGATAGTACATTGTCCTTGCACTCTAGTCTCAATTGGGTCTTTCTCTGAACTGAAATGCATGAGTTTCTCATGAGGGAATCTTTAGTTGACTGGAGTAGCCCTAGTGGATGCACTAGTGCACCAACTGACTGTTAGTCCTCTAGTTCCAAAAACAATTTAGAACTAATTTAACTGAACTTAACTCGGTAAACTAAGTGATCAATTTTCCAACTCAATTTAAACTCATATTGGAGCCCTAAAACTTAGGGAGAACATATACATGACTACAGAAAGACTTCCAACTTGAAATTCCTAAGCTAGTTAAGTTAATTAAACTTAATTAAATATTTAAAAAGTTCCTATGAGAATAGAATTCGATTTTAATTATCAGTTTAATTCAAGGACAAATTAAATTGGAATTTCTTGTTGCCATTTCTCAACGCTCCCTCTCAACAAGAAAGGGATTATCATCTACCCCGGTCCTGTCTCTCTGAAACTTGAATTTACATCTTGACAATGCCTTTGTCAAAATTTCAGCATCTTTCTCCCCTGTGGGAATGTATTCTAACAACATAATCAACCTTAATACACAATCTCTAAGATGATGATATCGAGTATCAATATGCTTGGACTAATCATGAAAAACTAGATTTTTAGAGAGTTTGATACAACTCTGATTATCATAGTAAATCACAGTTGGATCCATCTACTAACCAAACAAACCAAGCATGATCTTCCTCATCCAGATGGCCTCACATGCTTCCTAACTCACAACCATGTACTCTGCATCTGCAGAATTGAGTGCAATCGATCTCTATTTCCTATTGTACCAAGAAATCGTTGCTGACTCAATATTGAAGATCCCTCCTGATGTGATTTTCTAGTTGGATGGACTCCCTTCCCAATTTGCATCGATGAAGCCTTGAAGCTTCACTCCCTTTATCCATTTGTACCATAACACATACTAAGAAGTGCCCCTGAGGTATCTCAACACATGCTTTGTTGCCTTCCAATATAGCTTGGTAGGCCTAACCATCGCTTGAATAAGTTGGTTAACTACATAACACATATCCAATCGTTTGTTCACCAAGTACATGAGTGAACCCACAAGCTATCTGTAAACAATAGCTTCCCCTACTTCCCCTGAAGTAGCTTCCTCCTTCCTCCAGTTACCTACTAGAGGAGTCTCCATGGGTTTTTTTCTTTCCCTGAGACACAAACAACTCCCCATCTCCCTGCCATACCTCCATGCTAAGAAATTAATGCATAAGCCCCATGTCCTTCATCTAAAACTCTCTTCCAAGGTCCTCCTTGTAGGACTTGAACAACTGATCATCACCTCTCAGTATGAGATCATCAAAATAAAGTACAATGATCAACAGTTTACCTTCCACCGCTATGTGGTACAAGTTCGCATCCACTTCACTCTTCGTGAAACCCAACCCAGTGAAGTAACTATCCACCATGGTGTACCGAGCAAGGGTTCTTGCTTCAGCCCATACAATGCTCTCTTGAGATTTCACACATGTGACTCACAATTAAAGGTTTCAAAACCTTCAGGTTTCTCTACGTACACCTCTTCCTCAATCATGCCATTAAGGAAGGTTGTCTAATGTATCTTCCAACCCATATGTGCTGATAGTGCCAATATAGATTTGATTGATGATTACTTTGCAACAAGAGAAAAGGTCTCGTCATAATTAATCCCCTCTACCTATGAAAATCCACGGGCTAGAAATCTAGCCTTATGCTTCTCCACACTACCATCTGTAACTTTCTTTACCTTGTAAAGCCAAAGTGAGCTCACCACTAACTTGTCCTCTAGTCTCAAGACCACATCCAAAACACTGTTACGAACTATGGAATCATAACTCCTCCACCATGTCATCAACCCAAACCAACTGTTGCATTGCTTCCTTAAAGGAAGATGGTTCTGTCACAACACATTTGCCCATAAGAGCCATGTATCCAGTGTACCTCTCAAGTGACCTCATCTACCTGTGTTGAGAAGTGGGTGCTCCCACATTCTCCTGTGAATCATCTAACAATCTGTCAGACTCTCTAGTGTGCTTTCTTCCCTCTCTGGAACACTCTGCTTGAGTGGATGTCTCCACTCTCAGATCCTATGCATGTGGCTGCTCCACATCAATATGAGGCTCCTCTATTTTAGGAGCTGAAAGATCCTCATCCACATGTAGCTCAAGCTCCCTTTCAAGGGAAACTCACATGGACTTCTCCTCATCGAATCTGACATCCCTGCGAACCACTATCATCCTGTTGGTTAGAAAGTACACTTGATAGTTGTGAGGTGTATCATTGTACCCCACAAATATCCCCAACTCTATTGTAGTCTCAAGCTTATTCCATGCATCTTTTGTCACATGGAAATATATCGATGACCCAAAAATATTGAAGTAACCAACATCTGGCCTCTTACCAAAATAAACCTCCTCTGGTGTCTTCATCTCAAGTATCTGATGTGGGCTATGGCTATGAACATAAACTGTTATGTTGCATGCCTAAACCCACAATAATAGTGGTAAGTCATGATCATGAAACATCACCCTTTCTACCCCTACTATGCTTCTATTCCTCCTCTCAGACACCCCATTCTGCTGAGGGTTATGGGGTGTTGTCAACTCCCATTTAATCCCTTCCGCTGCAAAGAATTTCTTAAACTCATTTATACATACTCACCACCATTATCACTCTGTAGAGATTTAACCTTCTTCCCAGACTCCTTCTCCACCAATGCTTTAAACTCACAAAACTTTGTGAAAGTTTGATCATTTTTCTACATGAAAAATATCCAGCATTTATGAGAATAGTCATCAAAAAATATAACATCATACCTGTGTTTGGTCGTGGATGCTATCAAGAATGGTCCACACACATCTAAATGGACTCGCTCTATAATAACCTCTTCTCAACTGTCTTTGTCGTGAAAGGAAGACTTGGTGTATTTTTTCAAAGTACACCCATTGCATGTATCAACTTGCTCAAGCATACTTTGGGAAGACAGGTAGATATCTGTTGCAATATATTCAGAGCCCCATGATGCAAGTGTACCAATCGCCAATGTATCGGCTCTACACCCTTTCTTATTTTGTACTCAAAGAAACACACTCCTCTACCTCCAACTTATAGAGATACTTTACCTGACCTATGGCTATGTGTCAAAGGAACACCTTTCCTTTCGAGAAGATCACATCATAGCCTCTATCCTCAAGCATGGAAATGAATACCAATTTCTTCTTCAACCCAGGCACATACATAAAATTCTTCAAGATGCATAGAGCCCCATGCTCCCTCGGAAAAGTAATTGTGCCCAATTCAACAACACTATACTTCCCATCATCACCCATCTCGATATGCATATGGAGATCTTTCTCCACCAGGTCATTGAATAATTCTTTGTCGCAATTCATGTTGAATGAAGCTCCACTATCTAATTAAAATACACTTCCCATCATTGATGACACCATGCATACGATGAGGGGAAAATCCAATTCGAATTGAGAGGCCAAAGCCTCACCTACTCCTCCTCCCCAGGACTTCTTCTTGGACTTTTTGAGTGGACAATTTCTAGCAAAATGGCCAGGCTCATGACAATGAAAGAACTTAACTTTCATCATGTCTTTCTTCTTACCTCCATGATAAGAATCCGATTTGGAATGGGAATTTTTCCCTTTCCCCTTCTTCACCTTAATCGCTAAGGCATAATTCTCTTCATCATCAATATTTGATGAAGAGCCATCCCTAGTGTTACTCATGATCTCCTCTTGCATCAAATCTGATCACAATCATTCCCCAATCTGGCAGCTTCTCCTTACCATTGATAGAGTTCTGATAACTATGCCAACTATTTGGGAGTTCTAGAAGATCAAGACTTTAGTATATCATCCTCGGCAACTGTGATTCCAACACTTCCAATTTAATCACGACATTTAGTGAACATGGTCAAGTATTTTGGAATAGTCTCGCCTTTCTCCATTTTGATTTTTCAAAGTTTTTCCTTTAGTGAAAATTTCCTTTGGTCACTGTTTTTGTGATACAAGTCCATCAATGCTTTCCACATGATATATGAAGTTTCCTTTCCATGGAGACTCAATACAATGTGGCCTTGAACTCCCCAAGGATTATCCTCCTCGCCTTCACCACGCACTTCTTCCATTAGACCAATTTCTATGCATCCGATGCTACTGGATTAGGAATTTCTTGATCAACAAATTCCTTCAAGTCATTATCCTCTAGCACAACCTCCATTCTGTCCCTCCAGGCTATGAAATTTTTGTTGCCCTCTAAGGCATACTAGAGCTACAAATCATAAAATTCCATATGTCAATCTTGAAGTATGTATTGCAAATTCGAATTTCACCTATAACCCATAACTCAAAAATTTGAAATCTCCTCTAGTATATTGTTATCAACTCTGATACCATGTATATTTTCCTAAGATTCATAAGCTCATGCAATGTACTAAAGCATAGGACACAAATCTACTTCTACTTTCAACCAGAGGAAGCCAATAGATCGATGAAAACAATATGAGAAAGAAGAAGACAAATCAATGGCACATAACACAAGATGTATTTGGGGAAATCCACTGTTCAAAACCCCTCTATCTGTATCACATATATTAGAAATATGAGTGAAGATACAAAGCTTGTTCTCACTAGAACAATTCTACACAAGTATGATCAACTCTCTAAGCTCACAAGCTAGCTCTTGGCCAAAACTTAGCCAATTCTGTAGCTCTCCAAGCTCATGATCTCTTGCGTAATTCCTAGGATGAATAGATCATATTTAAAGGGAATTCATGCTTCCAAAATTAGGCAATACAAACATAGGATCAATCTCTGATGCATGCATGATATTTACACTCTAGTAAATAATACCACTGATAGTACACAGTCCCTACACTCTAGTTTCAACTGTGTTTTACTCTGAACTAACATGCATGAGTTTCTCATGAGGAAATTTTCAGTTAATTGGAGTAGCACTATTGGATGCATTAGTGCACCAACTGATTGTTAGTCCTCTATTAGTTCCAAAAGAAATTTAGAACTAATTTAACTGAACTCAACTCAGTAAACTAAGTGATCTAATTTCCAACTCAATTTAAACTCATACTAGACCCCTAAAACTTAGGGAGAACATATACATAACTACAAAATACTTCCAACTCAAAATTCCTAAGCTAATTAAGTTAATTAAAATTAATTAATAGTTTACAAGTTGTTATGAGAATAGAATTCAATTTTAATTCTTAGTTTAATTCAAGGAAAAATTAAACTGGAATTTCTTGTTGCCATTTCTCAACAAAATGAGTCTGCAAATCCCCCTCCGTGGGATGGGTACTTTGATGTCCTTGTGCTTTAGCAATTCGTTTCTCTCTCTCAATATGTCGACAACCCAAAAAAAAGTGGAACTCAAATGGGATCTCAAATGTGAGCAGACAATAGTGGTGACGATGATAGTGATCATGGTGAATAATGAATGGAAATCCCTCTCATTTATAGCAAAGTATTGGGTTAGTTTTAAAAATGGAAAATAATAAAAGATTATTGACCAAATCAAGATCTAACCATTAGGAATACTTTATTATATTTTTTGGAGAGGGAAAAGATATTTAAAATGGTCAAATATATTTATTTAATTAATTAACAAATAAAATGGTTTATTAATCACTTCGCGAGGATCAAGAAAGGTGTGAATTCAAAAAAAAATATTAAATAGTAATTTAACAATTATTCCAAAAATAACATTAAGGAATAATAAATAAATAATGATTTATTTAATTATTCCAAGGTGATTTAGTCAAATGTGACAAGGAATAATTATCAAATAATGATTTAATAATTATTCCTAGAGAAAATTAAATAATATTGATTTATTCAATTATTCTCATAGGGTTTTCCAATTTTAATTAGAAATAATTTAACAAAAATGGTCGACTAAATTATTATGGTGAAAGTGATTTTACTTTGGTAAAATTAATCCTACATGGTGTATTTCGATCCACCTAGTTAGAAGTGGCTAGGTGATCATTTTTTAGGTGATAACACCAACGACTAAGAGCTTATATCAACTATGTTGAGGTTCTCCTCCCAGTAGCTATGGCTTAACTTAGGACAAAATTGCTCCACTTAGTCCAAAACTTGGCATACTTCTTGTTGAAAATGTAGCAAGAAATTCCTGATTTATTTTTTCCTTAATTAAATTAGGATAAATTCAAATTCCAATTTCATTAAAATACTTGGAGGAATTTAACTGAAGTGATATAGCACTTATCACTAAGTTAAATCAATTAATTCAAGTAGGAGACACTTGAGTTGTTTTTTTTTTTTTTTTTTTTTTTTTTTTTTTTTTTTTTTTTTTTTTTGTTTTTTTTTTTTTTTTTCGGGAGAAAAATGCTAAAACTTTTTATTAAGGGGATAAAAAGTTTTACAAGTCAACTATGCATCATCAACCCAACCAAGGGCAACAAAACAAGCATACCCCAATACCAAGGGAATCTAACAAAAAGATATCCAATGCATCCCATATCATCACATGTTTCAGGGACGTGGAAAAACAACCAGACCTGCCAACTGAAGAGAGGAAAACAGATCAAAAGTAACACGTGAAGAAACCGCAATAGTTGTCAAACATATACAATAAACTTAGCCAATGAGGCCTCCTTACAAGAAGGAAAACAACCTCTTAACATAAGAACTGGAAAAATAAAACAGTTAGATGAAAATGACATAATTTAAAATGCAGCACCTCCACTGTCACAGAACGAGGTAATCAGGAGCCAAGAAAACTGATCATACCGAATGATAAGAGCGAGGACCTGAAGAAACAGAGGCGGCATGAACTAGGAACCTAAAACAGAGGAACCTCGAAAGGAAAGTCCACAACCCTGAAGACACAAAAAACGTTGTGGAGAGAGATATTCTGATGAGAAATTATGCTGGCGGAGCAAAAGGTGGATGCTGTGAATGGAAAGACTGTCCCTGGCACAGCTCCTCTATGGACCAGCTGCCCAAAATTTGTTGTAAGCCTGTTTTAGAAAGCTCATCTGCTGAAGAGTTTTTTTCCCTGTAAATATGACATATAGATATAGAATTAAAATGTGATTTTAATGACAATATATCATCTAAGGTAGTCTTCAGGATCTGGTTTTGACATATAACTTTCCCGTTCACCCATTTGATAACATTCATGGAGTCCCCAAAATACTTGAGTTATGTTTAGTTATGATTGATTGATAATTTCTAGCAATCTATTTCAGCTAGTTTGAGTTATTATGAGTTTAACTAGTTCAAACTAATAGAAAACTAGTGGAGGGTCCAACAATGTGGTGTGTACCTTAGTGATCAACCAGCTAACTCATCAATCAACCTAGAATAATTGATGCATACAAATAACTCGAGATAGCTAGTTGAGATTGGAGTCCAAGGGTAGTGTACTATTAGTTGTAGAAAATTCCAAATTGTAGAGGTATGGACTGAGACTTGAGTATGCCCTTGTGGGTAGCTTGAATTATATTATTGGAAGGAAAGGATGAAGGCATTGTTAGAATATAAGGGGCTTAAGGAATTCATAGATAATGATATCTAAAAGCCTCCAAAATCTGATGCTCAATATCTAACAAAATGGAAGAAGTGTGTAGAAAAGGCGAGGAGGATCATATTGGAGGGAGTTCGAGATCATATTGTCTCAAATATCCATAGGAAAGAGACTCCATATGCAATGTGGAAAGCCTTAACATAATTGTTTCAGAACAGAGTGACCAGAGAAAGTTGGCACTAAAGGATAAGCTTCATAAGATCAAGATGGAAAAGCGAGACACAATACCACTGTACATTAGCAAGTTCACCCAATGTTGGGATGAACTTGGGGGTGTTGGTATTATAGTTGTAGAAAATGATCTGGTAAGACTAACACTTCCTGGCCTTCCCAAGAGCTAACAAAACTACCAATATTTAGTAAATGGGAGGGAGAAACTACGAAATTGGGAGTGATTGTGGTATGAATTAGTGTAAGAAGAAATAAGGCACAACACCAAAGACAATACCTCCTCCAAGAATGATGATGAGGAGAATTATGCCTCGACTGGAAAGAAAAGAAACGGAAAGGGAAGAAATCCCAATCCAAAGCAGAATATAGTTAGGTGGGAAAGAAGAAATACTTGTCGAAAATCAAGTGCTTTCATTGTCATGCGCAAGGACACTATGCCATGAAGTGTCCACACAAGAAGGTGGGTAAGAATACCTCAGGAGGAGTGGTAGGTAAAGATTTGGGTTCACAATTCGAACTTGATTTCACCCTCATCACTTGTATGCTAAGCATGGTGATGGGTAGTGTTTGGTATCTAGATAGTGGAGCCTCATTCCATATGATGGGAAACCGAGAATTCTTCAGTGACTTGGAGGAGAAGGACCTATAGATGCATATAGAGATGGGAGATCATGGAAGGTATAACATGACCGGTATTGGTACAATTACTTTTCAGAGGGAGTCTAGCTCCCCTCTTAAATTAACAGATGTCATGTATGTTACAGGTCTGAAGACGAATCTTATTTCAGTTGCTATGTTGGAAGATCATGGCTACGATGTGATATTTAGAAAAGGGAAGGATATCCTTAGACACATCACCATGGGACAAGTGAAGCAGATCGGGGTTCGTGTGAAGAACCTCTATAAATTAGATGTAGAATATTGTGTAACATTGAGCACAAAAGTAGAAGGTACAGAGCCGAGAAGTCGGTGAATTATGCCATAGAAGACTTGGCCATTTTCATCATGGCAATTTGAAGATGATGAAGCATATTTCTATAGTACTTCTCAAAGGATAAATAGAGCACTAGGATACATGTAAAGGGTGTACTTTAGGGAAGTAAACCAAAGCCGCCTTCAATTATTAGGATAGTAAGGTGCAATAATTCCTTGAATGAGTTCACTCTAATGTGTGTGGACCTTTCTCGACAACCTCCACTTCCAAACACAGGTATTATGTAATGTTTGTAGATAATTTATCACAAAAGTGTTGATCTTCTTAATTCTGAAGAAAGACCAAACATTCTCAAAGTTTGTTGAATTTAATGCACTTGTTGAGAAAGATACTAGCAAGAAAGTGAAGGCTCCCAGGAGCGATAATGATGGATAATATTTATCAAATGAGCTCAAGAATTTTTTTACAAAAGAAGGTATTCGACAGGAGTTGAAAACACCCCACAACCTAGAACACAATGACCATTTGGAGCAGCAAAGCCCTAGAATCCAAAGCTTTGATACCAAATGTTATGAAACTAGATCAAAAAAAGATAGAAAAGAGAGATAAACGCCTTAGAATTTAGCCTCTTCGAGGGGGCAACCTCCTTTACATTACACAAATGAATAATTCTTGGATGATTCAAATGAAAAAACCTCCTTTCTATATAGAGGAGTCTGAGGGGTCACAATATAACTAAGCCGAGCTAGCAATAATAATATAAAGGGACAAAAATAACAATAGAGGGATTCTATGGGGCACAGTGATAACAATATGGGGACAATAGGGGCTCAACAATATTAATAAGTGATACAACTACAATAGTAATGGGGGCATCAATAGTATTATAGGGACCTAATAAGAAGAACCTCAGGAACTTATGGAACACCCCAAACAGAGGAATAAAGAGTGGAGACACCCACTCAAGAAGAGACATCCAGAGATGGAAGGAAGTGCACCAGGGAAGATAGAAGATTATTGCATGATGCGAAAGAGAATGTGTGATCACCCACATCAAAACGTAGGAAAAGGAGGTAACTAGATTGGTATGTTGGCTACATGGATCTGATGAGTGAGATTTTAGAGATTGAACCATCATCATTCGAGGAAATAGTGAAACAACTAGTATGGGTTGATTCCATGGTAGAGGAATATGATTCCATTATCAAAAACAACGTTTGGGAAGTGGTCCCAAGACCAGAGGAAAAGTTAGTGGTAGGTTCCATGTGGACCTACAAGGTCAAGCAAGTTGTAGATGGAAGCATGGAGAAACACAAGGCTGGATTTGTGTCCAAGGGGTTCTCTCAGGTCGAGGGAATTAACGATGAGGAGACCTTTTCTCCAGTATACAGGTACTCTTCAATCAGATCACTTCTAGTACTTGTAGCATAGATGGGATGGAAGATCCATCAGATGGATGTGGAGAAAACATTCCTCAATGGAGTGATTTTGGAGGAGGTTTATATTGATCATATGGAAGGATTGGAGTCCTTCAACAGAGAGTCACATGTGTGCAGATTCAAGCGAGTGTTGTATGTATTAAAACACGCACCCCTTACTTGGTACACCATGATTAACAACTATCTCACCGGGTTGGGCTTCAAAAAAAGTGAAGTAGATGCAAAACTTTACCATATTATTGTTGAAGGTAAAATTATTTATTATAGTATTACATGTCGATGGTTTAATTTTAACCAGTGATGAGAATTTGAACAAGTCTTGCAAAGATGACTTTTCAAGAGATTTGAGAAGAAGGACTTAGGGCTCATGCATTATTTCCTTGGTATGAAAGTATTGAAAGGAGATAGGGAAATGCTTTTCTCTCAGGGAAAGTATGCCAATGAGACACTGAAGAAGTTCCAAATGGAGAGAAACAAACCCATGGAGACTCCTCTAGCAGGGAATTGAAGGAAGGAAGATGCTACTTCATGTGAAGTAGTGGATGATACCTGTTCGATCCTTCATTTTTAAAGGGATAATAGTTGCGAAGGAAATATTGGATGAAACTACTGGAAATATATCATTGGAAAACCAAAATACCAGTAAGATGGCTTGGAACTTCCACAACATAAAATAAGGGTGCGTGTCAAAGAACTAGGAGTTGATTTTGACATAGTCAACAAAAAACTAGAATGATGGTCCTAGGTATTGAAAAACCATGGATCAAGTGAGTGAGGTATCAAAGAAAGAGAGCATGGATATAAAAGAATACAAAAGGCATTAAGAAACAAGTTTTATACAGTGCCACAAAGTTTAGATCAAGCCAGGAGAATAGATGGAGTAGAGTGTCCAGAGTTGTTCAGTTCTAGGATCTGGGCTTGTAATGTTTTGTTAATGTATTGCCTATAGATTTTGATACTGCGTGTGAGTCTATAATTTATGCAAGTTGTAATGCTAATGAATGTAATGAAAGTATTTTCTTTTGCTTATTAATATAAGGAAGAAGTGAATTCTGGCATTTAACAGTGTAATTTATGGGCTCCTTTAAAATATTCTACATATGTATAAATTTTATTGAATACATAATGTGAATGGTTAAGAATGAATGTTGTAGTAGTTGTGCAAGTAACATAATGAGAATATCTAATTCCCCTTTATCCTTCCATGGTTTTGGCTCTCCTCAGGTGAGACTCTTCTTCTTTTTGAACGAGTGAAAATGTCGACAAAGTGCTATAATACACGGGTTTTTGTTGGCACCTTCGGTCGAACCTTAGGTGAGTTTCAAAGTAAATTTTCGCAGAACCTTAAGTTTCTTGAATGGAGGTTTATATCATGTTCCCCTGGTATATTCGTTGGAATATCCAAAAATGGTAGCATGAGAGAGTTGACTACTTTATTTTGCAGCAGGTAGATCTTAGACAGAAGAATTTGAATAGGGTCAAAGAACAAACATTGTATGTTGAACTTGCTTGCGACCAATATGAGATCTTTTGGTTCATGTTTTCACAGAAGTTATAAAAATGATTGAATCGATATCACCATAAATCAAGGGTTCCCATATAGCCAAGGTTACGCAAGAATTGGAAAACAATAGATTTGGCTGATCTTCATCGATTAGATACAAAACTGACAAGAGACATCGAATTTTGGGTTAATGCAACACTTAAAGGATATATTATTGAGTTTGCAACTGAAAAGCATCAGTTGTTTTCTCACATAGAGGCTAGATTCAAATTTGGAATATTTTGACAACTGTTGAAGGAAATCCCACTTTGGATTAAGGTATTGCTAGTTGAAGACATCCTAGTGGATTTTCAACCAAATCAAATGGAAACTTAAGTTACTTGTACTAGGGAAATGGATAAGGGGAAAGGAAGGTTGTGCTACTGCGGGAGGATGAAGGAATTCCTATAATGAATCAAGAATAGCTGCAAAAGACAAGGTAATTTAGGGCATTGCAGAGGTCAAGAATCATTGAAGAGTGGCATGAGAAGAAGTTGTGGGAACTTAGAGCTAGATGAATGGAATAACATCGCATAGGTGAAGCTGTGAGGATTTTGATAGAGCACGAGAGGCAAATGGAGGCTCTAGAGCTAAGGGAAGGGAGTGAGGGAGAGAGTTATTTTTGGCACAATGGGAGTGACCAGTGGGAGTAGAAGCGAAAGTGGAGTGAAGGGATTCTGAACGGTTACTCAGATGCATGAGGATGTAGAAGGGTTTCAGACACTTGAGTTAGATGTCTGACTGACCAGGACACAAGATGATGATACGCCAATAAATGATGATTTACATTTTGTGATGAGACAAATTTTGTTTGAAGATGAGTCAACAGTAGAACATAGAACCCTGTAGCATAGAAACAGGACTATTCCTCCTCCCCCTGACCTTCCCCTGGTGTTATATCAAAGTTCAAATTTTCTCTTTTCAAAGGCATGCAAGTTTATTAAAGTTCAGTCATCGCTTCAAGGTAAAAGTAGTTCTAGTGGTGTTAGTCAGTCAAGTTCATTTAGTTATTCTCAACTAGGTTCACGAGGGTTCATACTTATTTCTAAGACACAACCAAACATGGATAGTGTCACAACTAGATCACTTACAAGATGCATTGAGTTTGCAGGAATGGGGGGAGAAGATGTTGAGCAACATTGGTATTTTTATGAAGATATTTGGAGAGCTCATCAGACCACTAACACTACCAAGCTCATTGAGTTTTAGACCACATGGCGGGATAGGGCTTTGAGATGGTTCATAAAATGGATTGATGCTAACCTCAATGATGTTACTGACCTTGTTAAGAAGGGATTTATTTAGGAATTTAAGTTATAGCAAACAAATTAACAAGGGTTGGCAGAGTTGTTGGACATTTGCCAAAGGGAGGAGGAATCAACTTGGCAATGCATGCAGCAATTCAAGGATGCTATTAATAAATTATCTTACACTATTGACCCCCATCACCAGAGAGATTTTTTTATCAAGGCTCTATTACCAATGACCTAGATTATGTTATCTTAGTAGAAGGTTAACAAGCAGCAAGATGCCTTGGAGAAATCAATGCAAAGAGAGGCTATGGTTGGTAATCCATGATATCATAGAGTTAGAAGGACTTTGATAGATCCTTCTTTTATGGGCCTCCAAAATAAAATTTCTACATTGACAGAAAGGTTAAAATATCTAGCACATGCATGTCTAAAAAAACCTCATGTCTGGTGTAATCACTATCAGGTCGAAGGACATCATGCTATAGAATGGTCACAACTCAAAGGTCCATGATCGTGCAGTACACCTACATGACCCCCGTCACCAGAACCTTCGGAGTTGCACACATATGATTTGTGCTTCCCTATCAAGGTCATACACAGTTCCAATTGTTTCTTAGTCTGCCAGGTATGTCTACAACTGATTACTTTGAAATATGTCGAATATTTGGGCATAAGCCTCATCTATACCCTATTTTACAGAAGTATTCAAATGTTCCATTTTTTTTTTTTTTTTTGTGAATTATGTGGATGCCCTAATCATTGTACAAATAAATGTCGGTCCTTAGATGCCTTAGTGGAATATCTTGAGTGTTCTACTTTTTGTGTTAATGAGACTCCTCAAGGGTGACAAGAAGGAGCTCTAAGAGGAGGAAGGAAGGGTGGAAGAGGCTCGAATAGATGCTATAATTGTGATCAACAAGGCCATGTGGTGATAAAATGTCCTTTATCGTGAAGACCATGGTTTTCATACTTTTGAGTAAATACACATACAACAAAAGAGTGCCTTGACCTTATTGCTTTATGGGAAGAGCGAAATCAGGCGAACGAAGATAATTTATTCTATGGAGAGCCCCATAATCCTAGTCCTTCAACGCATCCTAATATTAGTGTTGTTAGGAGAGAAGGAAAAAGGACAAGAACTAATGTTGGAGCCTTTGATCAACCAACTATTATAAAGCCTGCATTTCCAAATAAATCTTATAATCCAAACCATCAAAAGGGGTATTATAGGGATGCAACTGAACTCTTCAGTCAATTAATTTCCTCACAGGGACCTCATTGTGAATTGCAAGAGTAAGTAAAGTGACGTCAGGAGAAACAATTCCTAGAATCTTACCAACTTATAATGGAATGGTTTAAGTTATTCTTACATATAATGAATGATGAGCATCTCATTGGCTAGTTGCGGAAGAGATTGAATACCATTATTAAGGATGATGTGTTCTCTGAGGAATCAATTTCTACAGACCGACCTGAAAGGCATTCCAAATGGGGCTGGAGGAATAAGAAGGGTACTGGAAGGGAGTTTTGGGTAGACACTCATATTCTTGGGTTTCAAATCAAGGAATCCATCTTGGATTTAGGATCATATGTTAATAGTTTGCAAAGAAAGACTTGGGAAGATCTTGCAAAATCCCAGTTGGTCTATTCCCCTGTTCAGTTGTGGATGGAAAACTAGTATTGCATCGTCTCTATTGGAATACTAGAAGACATTGAGGTTGATATAGATGGTGTTAAAACTTATGCAGATTTCAAGGTTATTGATATTATTGGGGAAAATCACCCATATTTAACTTTGTTGGGCATTGATTGGGATTTTGAGAATTATGCAGCTATTGATTTAAAATGGGAAATTATGACCTTTGAAGTGGATAGTATTCGCATTATACAACCTCTTGATCCATATCAAGGATTGAGGTGTACTGAACCTATGGATGGTGTTGAATCCTTTAGTCTAGTGGAGCAATTGTATCAATTGATTGTTGGAAAGAGATAATATTACATTAACCCCACAACAGTTGGCTCTGTTAGTTGGAGGAGTATCTAAAGTACTGAATTTGTCTCTGAAGTTGCTATGGAAGACTAGCAACAGGGTGCCCATGAACTCCACTCCCAACATTGTGATATTTTTCAATGTATTCGCTGGATTGGTATTGAGGTACGCAAGTATCCTACTTTTAATGGTACTAATTTTGTTGTAAATTTTATTAAAGAAATTGATTCTTGCATAGAATAATGTCAGAATATCCCTGTAATGAGTGTTTCTTTGAAAGCTACTTTCGTAAGGTGGTGGGAAACACATCAAGATCAAACGCAATAATGGAGCATGGTTAAGGTTGTTTTGTTATATCGATTTTCTCCACCGAATGAGCTTTTGAGAAACATTCTTGTTTACAATAACCATACTTCTCCACAAGACCATATTACACATTGTTCTTTTGTATGGAAGGTTGATGGTCTAGCTATTGAGATGTGGCCTCATCTATTTATTCATTATTTTGGAAATATTTCATAAGCTTGGTATTTATATGAGGAGATAAAATGCCAGACAATAGATTAGGATGCTCTAATAAATCAGTTTTGTAAATATTTTTCTTTTTCTACTACCAATGAGAAGATGTGACAAGCTCTTAATCTATTAGAGGTGTATTGTTTTTGGGAGAGGATGCGCTAGCTGAATCCAATAGGTATGGAGACTTTGCACACTAGTATGATTCAGGGTTTCATGAAGTTGTTATTTTTGGTAAAATTAACAAAGACCCAGATGACAATTTAGAGGAGTTAAGGCACCTATATTTCAAAGAGTCTAAAGGAGAAAGAAAAATTAAAGAGGATGTTGTTTGTGATCCTCCACACCCATGGCCATGTAAATTGAAGAAGATGAATATTGGGACCAAAGAGAAACCGAAGCTTGCCTCTATTTGGGACTACTGGGATGATCAGACCACGCAAGAAATCTTCGACCTACTTAAAGAATATGAAGGTCTCTTACCTTGTTCCATCTCAGAATTGAATGGAATTAAAGGCTACCTTGGAGAAATGAAAATTTCACTAAATCCAAATGTGAATCCTATTAAGCATCAACCTTACACAGTAATCCACATGTCAAGGAGAAGGTCAAGAAGGAAATTGGTAAAATGTTAGTTGTTGTTCTTGTATTCCCTATTGATGAAGCTGAATGGATAAGCCCCATTATCATTCAGGATAAGAATAACTCAAATTAAAACTGGGTATGTGTTGATTATCGTAGCCTCAATAATGCATGTGTACATGATCCATTTCCCACCCCTTTTAGTGGTGAAGTCTTGGACAGTGTTGGGGAAAATGAAGCATATTCCTTTACTAATGGGTTCTTGAGCTATCATCAAGTAGATATTGTTGAAGAAGACAAGAAGAAGACCACATTCACCACTAAACGGGGTTCGTATGCATATAATGTTATGTCGTTTGGATTGAAGAATGCTCCGACTATTTTCTCTTGCATCATCATTGTTGCTTTCTGTGAATATATACATAGGTTCCTAGAAGTTTACATTGATGATTAAGTTGTTTACAACTACCTCAATAATCACCCTAGCTTGTTAAGGGTTATGTTTAATAGGTGTAGGAAACTTCAAACATCCTTAAACATTAAGGAATGCATTTTTGTTGTGCCTTTTGGAACCCTATTGGGACATATTTTTTGTAAGGGGGAGTTTGTGTGGATCTTGCTAAAGTTGTGGTGATATTGAATATGCCACCGCCTACCTTGGTTCGTTAGTTACATTCCGCTATGGGACATATTGGTTACTATCAAATATTCTTTCATAATTTGCTTCTATCATGGTGTTGACGGTGTTGGACCCGCCAACATATAAGGGGATCTCGCTGGTAAGAAGTCCCAATCAGACCTCAAACCGTTTGGTGTAGGAGTCCTAGCAGTGGATCATAGAGTAATGCCTTGACCATGATTTCACACAAAGGTAAGTAAGATGTCTTCTTTGGTAGCAAGGGTGTGACAGTAGCAGCAAACTAAAGAAGGTGCATGAGAGGTTATAACAAACGGGGGTTGAGATGAGTGCACCCCTTGGAAACCTATCATAGCACGAAGTTAAGAAGGGAACACACAAGCAAAGATGCATCACAACATGGAAGGCAAGTTAGATAGCAATCCAAAGTGATGGTTAAACCAAAAACAAATTTCAGAAAGATTCATACCTACATACACAAAATAGTCCATACATGCATGCGTAAGAAAACAAATACATATATCATTTAGAGTAAACCAGATAACATAGAATACAATACAACATATGCATGAAATGTGTTGGCTCTATTATATTAAGAAATGTAAGTTATAGTAATACAATACATCCACTTCAAACCACTAGTTCCGACAGTGGAATGTTACAGCCACAACCTCTTGCTCCTCCAAAGAGATCTACTAGCTCTGCGCAGTGGAGAAGTGAAGGCTCATTAGAACACTGTCCAAGCTCTCTCCAAGATAGTCTTATCGGAAGCTTGGCTCACCAAAAGCCTTTACAATGAGTTATGAGGTTCTATTTATAGCAAAGGGTGGGCTAACCCTTGACATTCCCCTTTGTGACAGTTCATCCACCCTCATGACTCTTTATCTTCTCTATGACTGTTACATCCAACTATCGACACTTGACTTACACTTGACAAGACGTTACATTACAATGCACATGTACCCATGTGAGACAAATTGGCTTGAGAAAGACATGCAAGACATCACTAAAACTTGGTCCATTGTTGTGAGACCAAATCTTTGACATGCTTATGATGGTGAAGGTAATGAGTTGATGCCAAGCTTGGTCATCCATGATGGTGTGCATGCACTCCATGGTGACATCTTGCTAAAACGAACTCTCGCATCTGTTGCATCTAGGTGCATTGGTATGGCTCCTCCATCCAACTCATTTGCTAGCATGTGCATGGTCTTATGGTTGTAGTTGAACTGGCAACACACCAATGCATAGTGTCCATGCTAAGATTTTAGTGTGTGCTGGTGGTCATGTGCATCAACTGTCAACTTCATGTTCAGCTCTATTTGGACTTGTTTCTTGTCTTTGCCTTTATAAGTGTGTTGAATGGGTGGGATCACATGCCTGCACACAATGACCTGCATGCTGTTAAATTCCTTTACATGTGATCAACAACACTACTCATCTTGTCTACTACGTGCGAGTTGATGGGATGGATATATAACTTGTACGGGCGCAGTTTCATTCATATATGCATATTGTGCCCCCTGTTGTACTTGTTCCTACTACAACTCATTCGCTCGTCTATGCAGATCATGGTCTTCCTTGAGTTGCTGCTTCAACACATAAAACTCCTTCTCTATTCCATTCTCTACCTTCACGCGACATTCATGTCGCACCGTCATGTCATGGCTTGAGTCTCTAAAGTTTCTTTCATCACAAGTGGATCTGCTTGAGCTTGCAACTTTGTTCCGCCTCTGGGTTGTCACAACCTTCCTCTTGTGTTGATTGCATCTGGTATGTTACCTTCAATTGATATTGATGGTGTTGCTTGCTGTGATGTTGTTGCTATCATATCTTGATTTCCTTGTCTATGAACTACTTGATGTCTTTGTGGGTAGGCGAGTTCATACACACTTGATTGACTGCATCCCCAAGTGTGCTCTAAATGGTGTCTTTGACTTTGCTCTCCTAGAAACCATTGTACCTATGTTGCGGAGAGGCATATGAACACCTACAATACCTAAAGACATGGCAAGCAATGTGTCAGTCAAAAACCAAAACAAACTTCAGAACTAACTTACAACATACTTGTGTGGCTGATCATGAAGGCTACGCAATTTCTGTCAGGAGGTTAGGAGACTGACTGCCAAAACTGTGCAAGGCATAGTCCAGGCTATCAGGAGGCTAACTAACTATTGGAAATATGCACTAGAAAGTCTATCCTAGCCTGCTAAGGACTGAAACTATGCAACACGCAATTTCAGTCAATAGTGACATGCAACCAGCAAACTTCATTATGTAGTTTTTAGGGCAGCGGGAAACTCCCTCCAAGAATTGCACAATGCAAGCTTGGAGGTCAGTGCCTAGTTAGGCTGGCACAATTTCTGGAGGGAAGGCAGAGCCTTCGCTTCCAGTAATGTGCAGTGTTAAATGGGCAAGGCACAGTCTGGGACAAGGCAGCCTAGTCCGACCGATGGGTGGCTGAAAACATGAGAAGTGTGAATGCATGATGAGATGAGTTCAAACAAGAGTGAATATCATTCATGCAAACAACAAGTGTAGGATTCAAGAAATGGGAAGGCATGCATGTGTGTGAAGCGAGTCGCCGCAACGACGACCATCCGTGCAAAATTAGTTTCTTGCACGTGACAACTGTGAGATGTTAACGAAAACCTAAACAGCGCTACTACAAGCTAGTATGTATCAAAATGAAAGCAAGCGCTCAACACACAAAAAGCGCCAGTAATGCAGTGAGAGGCATGAAAAGCGGGCTTATCCCAAAATGGCTGAGCTGAATGTGTCAACAACTCCTAGATGCAACGTGGGATGTTAGAGCTATGAGGTTGATGCGAGGAAAGATCTCTACAACCTCTGGTTGATGAGTTTTGATAAAATCGAAGATGTGTCATGCATGCCACCAATCTAGGAAGAGTGACACTTGGTGGGAGATTTCTCAAATGATCCTTGCATGCAACCTCCTTCTGCTAGAATTAGATCCCTAAATCAAGGTATGCCTTTGCATGCTACCTTGGGAGGAGAAACCCATGCATGCAAATCATTTTTGCTTAGTCTCGGAGGGAACCGGTCAACTCAACTGCACATGTGACAGTATACTCAGTTGGGAGAAAAAAATGTGCATTTATGGGAAGGAGCTCAGCTAGTTGCCTAGAGGGATTGCACAATTTCTGGGGTGAGCAGTCCTACTGGGAGGAATTGCGCAATTTTTCCAGTGAGCAGTGATAGGCATATTTGTGAAATTATGGAGTCTAGTAAGCTGCCAAACATAATTGCGCAATTTCCGAAGGGAAGGCTAGTTCCCCTCCTGAATTGCGCAATTTCTTGAGGGAGCTGCTCAGCCTGCAGCTGGACCAAGTCTAATGAAACAAACTATGAGGGGAATGCAACAAGATTTGATGGACAAGCTGTTATTTTGCAATAAAATCACTGAAGCTTGTGTACTTGACAAGGCAAGACATGCTATTGTGAAATGTTGGTAGGGAGGCTCTAAAATGAAGCTAAGGAAAAAATTTGGAGGGTGGTTGTAGCTGCTACAACACATGGCTTTGCTGGATAAGCTGTTTAAGAAATCCAAGCATTTTATGTGGTCTACAAAATGTAATGTTACATTTTATACATTGAAAGAGAAGCCTATGACTGCACCGATTTTAGTCTATCCTAACTGGAATAAGAAATTTCATGTCCATGTTGACAACTCCGGGATCACTTTGGGTGCTATATTGATGCAATCAGGTGAAGGAAACTTGGAACACCCTATTTATTTTGCAACCAGAAAAATTTCTAATATAGAGAAGAACTATACCACCACAGAATGAGAAGCCTTAACAATGGTTTATGCTCTCCAAAAATTTTGACATTACTTGCTAGGAGGTTCGTTCAAGTTTTTTATAGACCACTCAACATTAAAATACTAAGTTAATAAACCTATGCTTGAAGGAAGAATTCATCAGTGGTTTTTGTTGTTTCAAGAGTTCACATTTGAAGTCATTGTCAAGCTAGGAAGGTCAAATGTGGGGCTGGATAATCTATCCATATTGGAGTCAGGAGAGTCAGGAGGGTCAATCGATGATGAGTTTCTAGGCGCTCATTTTTTTTGCATTGAAGTTGTCCCTGACTATTTAGAAAGGATTTCTACCTTTCTTACTACAAGCCAGTTCCCATCTGATTACACTACAATGCAGAAAAAGAATTTAGTCATTTGAGTAGTAGACTACCAATTGATTGTAGGATGGTTATATAAGATGGGGCTTGATCAAGTTTTACACCACTGCATCCTTGATCATGAACATGAAGGAATATTGTGGGAATGTCATGTTGGAATCATTAGGGGACATGTTGGAGGTAAATCTACTACTCGAAAGGTCTTACAAGTTGATACTTGGTCGCCAACCCTTTTCAAGGATGTGTAGGAGTATGCAAAGACTTGTGATATTTGTCAATAGGTTGGTCGACCATCACAGCCTCATGAAATGCCCCTAAATCTAGTACATAAACTTGTTGTGTTTGAAAATTGGTTTGTTGATTTTATTGGACCTATCAATCCTCCTACTCATCATTCTCATGCCCAATATATTATTACCGCAACAGACTATATCACCTATTGGGCGGAAGCTTCTCCAGTTAAAAATTGTACTGTGGATATGATTCTTATATTTATCTTTGAGAACATTATTACCAGGTTTGATTTCCCTTGCAACCTAACGATTGAATATGGTTCTCATTTTATTAATGAAACATTTCATATTCTGTTGTATAATTTCATGATTCAACATCATAATACCACCCCTTATCATCTGCAAGCCAATGGAATTGTTGAAGAATTTAAGAAAATTATGGAGAAGGGACTCACTAAGTTTTTTTCAACAATAAAGATGATTGGGATGAACAAGTTCCTTCTACCTTATGGGCCTATAGAGCTATTGTGAATAGACTGAATAAGTATACCTCGTTGAACTAGTTTATGGCAGGAAAGTTGTTGTTCCTTCATAATTTATTTCTCTAAATCTCTTCATTTCTCATGTAACTTGAATGTCGGAGGATGAATCTATTCCTGAACAATTAAATGAGTTGTTTCAACTGGACAAATCTTGATTCCTTAGATATTTCCATGAGACAGTTGAAAAGCGCCAGAAGTCTTGGCATGATCATTAAATAAAGAAGAAGTCCTTCTCTGTGGGTGACCAAGTATTACTCTATGATAGAAAGTATCACAAACATCCTGGTAAGCTCCAAATGCATTGGCTTGGTCCTTTCTATCTTACAAATATTAAATATTCTGGTGTTGTTATTCAGCTTGCTCAGTTAGATGGTACTCTGTTTTTTGATGGGTGAATGGTTCTCGCCTAAAACCCTACTTTTCTAGTTCAACATCCAATTAAAGTGACATCTCCTTGTAAAAGTCACATGTATGAGTTAAGATAGTCATGTCAATAGTAGTCTTTTTTTTGGTAGTGTGTATGTTTTGTATTTCTCACAAGTGTCTTCCATTTTTCCGTTGCGACCCGACACAACCACTTGTGGTCAGGGAGATTTTTTCGTACCTTGTCTTATCAGAGCCATTAATGCTTGTCATGTATATCATTTTTCCCAATCATGCCAGAGTTAGTTACCAAATCTATAACCAAATTCTTGATAAGGTTTTATTATGTCATTATCTTTTTAATTACGTCACTATGTCCCTTGGTATGTGTTTGCATCACTTGTCATTAATTCAAAATTTTAAGTGGTATTTCCTATGCCTAGCGATTAAGTCTATGTCGATTTCCCTATATCTCCCTGCGTCTTGTCTTCATCCTCATCTTTCCCCTCATGCATTCTTAGTTTCCACTCTGGCTCTGCTATCGTCCACCCCTGAACCTTCTCTATTTGCTTGTCCTCCTGTCTGATTTGTGTAGAACCATTTCCCTTTCAATATGGTTCACTCAGATAAACTCGATCTCAATCTACACCCCATAGATTCTCGAATCCACTCCAACATTGATCTATTACACAAGTATGATAAAGATCATCTTGTGGATAACGACCTGTCTGATTCCATCGTATTCCTTGCACTCCCGATTGATATTTTTATGGAGCCTAATACCTGTCCCAATTCTCATTCTACCATGAAAGTCAAAATTGTTTTCCATCAATTAAAACAGTCCACCCTTATCCTTCTGAGGGACTTACCTGTGTTTAGCACCACTGGTGTGGTAATGCATTGTAAAATGTTTTGACCAACCGGGTTGATGGGGGTTCTCTTTGGTTGGACTGCGAATACCCGATCCATGCAATTGAAATTCACAACATTACTGGACTATCTGCCTATGGTGTCGATGTTAAGTAGGCCTTTCAGAAAATAGCTAAGTGTGCGAAGAAAACGGATGAGAACAACCTGTAAAAGTATGGTACTGCCTGAAAATATCAGGGAGTGGTTCTAGATATGATCAACAACATGTCACTCCATGTCAATGCTACAATTATTTCCACCAAGCTCACATGCCACTACACCAAAGGGGAATGTACGCTGGATTCCATTTATGTTGCTGAATCCTGTGTTCGTGCTAAGCAACTCAATTGGTCTAGCTATATTCTTCACGAATTATTTAAGGTTGCTAATGATGTCTATGCTCAGTACACTTATTTTATTTTTGGATACCTTCTTATTCTGCTTTCCATGTCCAAATGGTATCCTCTAGAGGGTTGTGACCTTGCTACAATTATTGAAGAGGATCCCCTTGCTTATATGTATGCACCATGGCGTAACACTGAAGACACTGTAAACAAAGAATTTAACGACCATTTTTTTGGTCACTGGTACAACAAGATGGTCACTGTGTCAAATTCTATTTCATGAGTGTCGCTTCCTATATTGGACCAATACTTTCCTCTAATTTGGTTTGGTATATCACATAGTTCCTACTATATTTGACCAATGCCTGTTTCCTCAAAAACTTTCTCTATGCCAATGTTGTCATTTTATATCAGCAAAAATGATTTCCACACTGAAGTTGGTAGTTGACCAAGGGCTATTGCATGACAGAATTATGGGAAAATTTTCTATAATTTCGATGCAATGAAACCTGATGAAGAAGGCCATCCAACTTCTTGAAATCATTCTGAAGATGTACCTGAGGGTATCCAGCCCCTTTTGAAGAAATCTAAGGAGTGTGTGAGCTTAGCTTATGCTACTTGGTCAGAGGTCAGTTCGTATGTGAAAAAAACACTTTAGGTACATCAACTCATCCCTCTGTCCACTACACCACCTATTATTGCATTTACCATTATGTCTATTGTTTTTTTACTCCCTTGTCACCTCATCAAGTCCATAACACTCTCTCTACCTCTTCTTTCATCAACCTCGATGACGAGCTGATAGTCACAAATTCTACAGTTCCTTTTCAAGAATAATTACCCCCATCCCCACATACAACCTCAAAAGATATTCCTTGTTCATCCGCCACTACTTTATCTAACCACCCTGATTCACTTGTTTCCCTTGATGACCCTACCGATATGGAAACTGACTCTTTCATTATTGTTTCCACTCCTATGCATACTACTATTACCGCCCCACCGTTGATCGTTCTGTCTCATGTTGCCACTCTATCTCATCGATCATTCTCCACTCCTTCGATCATTTTAGTAGAACAAATTGTCAACTTCATGAAGAATCCTAAATAGTGTCACCAAGTAATTTCTCTTGCAATGCAACAACACGAACTCATCACATTCATTCCAGGCCCTGTTTTGCATCGAATTGTGGAGAACCAAAGGGCCACTATTTAGCATGAAACTTCACCACAAGAGTAATCAGAGTGGTCATTTTCTAGTGGATAACCATTTCAATCTAGACTCCCATCGGGTGATATAGTTGCAATCAACATTATTAGTACCTCGTCTTCCCATCAACTAGTTCAATTTATTCATGCCTTTGTTTCTCAGTTGAAGCACCATTTGGTTTAGACAGAGACTAGTTGCACTGACCTTTACATCACCCATGAAGAACAACAACATCAGTTAAATGTTGCCTCAAGACTACAAATGTAGTTACATTTTGAAAAGGAAAGATTAGAGACCTAGATTAGTGTGGTTCATTCTCAATTGTAGTCTCTATGATCGACTCTTGCTCCATATGCCACCGAACAACTTGAAGATTTTTTTACCTGTGCCCCTGGTGAATACTTGTGTCCAAGCATGCAAAGCTATAGCAAACTGTCACTAAGATGAAACCTGTTATGAAACCAGCTCACAAAAATATAGAAAAGATAGATCAATGCCTTATAATTCAGCCTCTTCGAGGGGGCAACCTCCTTTACATTAAACAAATGAACAATTCTTCGATGATACAAATGAAAATACCTCCTTTCTATAATATATAGGAGTCTAAGGGGTCATAATATAATTAGAGCCGACATAACAATAATAATGTAAGGGCATAATAATAACAACAATGGGCTTCTATGGCACACAATAGTAACAATATGGGGACTACATGGGTACAACAATATAATAAGGGGGTTTTACTAATAACAATAAGGGGTTACACTAATAGTATAGGGGCCTAACAAAACTATCTTCATATGATACTTCCGTCGTCTATCTCAGTCATCTTAGTGAGCAACTGCAGACTACCAATTCTCTTCGGGCTACTCTACTCCAAGTCATGCAAGAGTCCCATCTTGTGTTTCACCAGATCTCTAATTTCAGTCGTGTTGTCGCAAAGAAGAATGTAGCCATTGATCCCTTGCATGAGAGTGTTCAGAATTTATATCAGAAAGCATTAGTGACCTACGATATGGAAGTCAAGAAGAAACTCCTCGACTAGGCAGATGTCCTTGAGGACCAAATTAATCAGCTGGAAAATGCATCCCAAGTCACCAAGCAGGTCCTCTATGACCTTTAACCAGAAGCTCAAAATCCTTTTATGACCTTTAGCACACTGTCCACAGTTTTTGATCAGAAGATTCAAGAATTGGTTGAGTCACAAGTTAGTGACCTTAGTGAATAGATTGTTATAGAGTTCTCAGCCAAGGTTTCCACACTTATGAACTCATGGCACTCCTGTATTTCCACATTCATCAGTTTCAAGGAGTCTTGCCTTCAGACTATTCCAGAGTTGGTTCCATCATTTGAAGGTGCCATAGATGCTAAAAAACATGTGTTTAGATACCTTAGAGGCACCACTTGGTTTGGTCTTTGGTACGTACGGATAAAGGGAGTGAAGCTACAAGGTTTCATAGATGCAAATTGGGTGGGGAGTCTATCATAAAGGAAGAGAACATTAGGAGGAATTTCCATTGTTGGGTCAAAAATGGTTTCTTGGTATGACAAGAAGCAAAGATCTGTTGCACTCATCTCAACAGAAGCAAAATACATGGTTGCAAGTCAAGTAGCATGTGAGGCTATCTGGATGAGGAAGATTCTTTATCGGTTTTTTGGTTAGATGGTGGAGCTTACTGTGATAATAAGATTTGTATCAAACTTTGTGAGAATAATTTATTTCATGGTAGATCCAAGCATATCAACATTCAGTATCGCCATCTACAAGATTGTGTGCAGAGTTAGATCATGTTGTTGGAGTATATTTCCTATAAAGGAACAAGATGAAGATATTTTGACAAAGGATTTGTCAAGAGGAAAATTCAATTTCCATAGAGGCAAGATTGGGGTATGAGATAATCCTTTTCTTGTTGAGAGGGAGTGTTGAAAATGTGGTAAGAAATTCCTAATTTGTTTTTTCCTTAATTAAATTAGGAGAAATTCCAATTCCAATTTCATTAAAATACTTGGAGGAATTTAAATGAAGTGATATGGAACTTATCACTCGGTTAAATAAATTAATTCAAGTAGGAGACACTTGAGTTATGTTTAGTTATGATTTATTGCTAATTTCTATCAATATATTTCAATTAATTTGACTTATTATGAGTTTAACTAGTTCCAACTGATGGAGAACTAGTGGAGGGTCCAACAGTGTGGTGTGTACCTCAGTGATCAAATGAATCAGCTCAAAATAATTGATGCATGCAAATAACTCAAGTTACCCAATTGAGATTGGAGTCCAAGGGCAGTTTACTATCAGTTGTAAACAATTCCAAATTGTATAGGTGGCACATGCAGTCAGAGAAGGGCCTATAGGGATTACGTAGTTCTGGATGGGGAATTTCCCTAACTAATAGGGGTTGATTCCTAATTGAACAATGCAAGGAAATAAGGACTTAGGTAGGCACTATTTAGTTAAGTATTGAGTAGACTTAGCTTGTGAAGTAGTGATATAGATTACACTTGTGTAGAGGTTGCTCAAGCTTGAGCTAGCATTGTATTTCTTCTCTATTTGCTAGCTAATGCAATACAAATAGGAAGGGGTTTAGAGCAGTTTCTTTCCCCTAGATAAATCTTTGAGCATATGTGATTGAATCTTGTCTCATGTGTATGTTGTGATTTCTCGATCGATTAATTTATTTTTGTTGATGAGTGGAGTAGATTCAAGTCTTTTGTTTTAGCAAATTACATTAGCAGTTTTGAATCTACAAGGAATTTCTACACTTCTTCCTCCTGTTCTGGAACACCTGCATAACTTTTGGATTTGTTGTATCTCCATAGCCAACCTTCATTCAAACACATACCTCTTCCTGCAATATAATTGTTGGGCCCTCTTGTAGGCGACCTAATGAAATCACACTGAAGAAACAATCCATCAATCCATGAAGACATACAATAAATTATAATGAGGTCATAGTTAAATTCACATAAGACAACCCATGAGCCATAATTCCAATAACATGTTGTATCTAGCATATTAATAACATTTCTAATTTTATTAGTTTTTATTTATAATTTATTTGAATATTCCAACATACTTTGTATAGATATATAATGATTTACTTCCTATTTAGCATTTTTTTTTCATGATTAATTATAGTGTAGAGCTCAATTCCTAGTTACAAATTTTATTTAACCAAGATCAATCTCATTTTAACATAGTTGTTTTATAATGTATATTAAAGGTATCAAACTTTTCAATGAATTGATTAGAGGTTGATGGAGATGTTGGTCCTTCAATTACCTTTTTTTTCTAATCATTTTTTATTTATAATTTATTTCTATTGAATGAATTTTAGAGGTTAATAGAGGTTTAGTAACAACATCTACCTCTATCAAGTTTCTATTTTTTTTTTATAATTTATTTGACTACTTAAATATACATTCTTTTAGATTTGTAATAATCTACTTGCCTTTTTTTATTTATAATTTATTTCTTAAAATTATTTCTTTTCAATGAATTTAAGAGGTTGATGGAGGTTTTGGTGATGTCATTTTCCTTTTTTATTTTTTATGATTTTGTTTTATTGAATGAATTTTATAGGCATCAAATTTTTGAAATGACGCATTTTTCATTTTCTCATTTTTTATTTATAATTCATTTGGATACTCAAACATACTTTTGTAGATTTGTAGTGATCTACTTTCTATTTTATCAGTTTTTATTTATGATTTATTATTGTGTATATCTCAATTCCTAATTACAAATCTTAGTGAACAGAGATTACATTCTAACATGGTTGTTTTATAATATAATCTCTAACATGGTTGTTTTATAATATATATTTAAAGGCATCAAACTTTTGAATAATTTATATATATTTTTCATTTTATCAAATTTTTTTATAATTTATTTAAATATGCCTGAATATACTTTTTATATATTCATAATGATCTGCTTTCTTATTTATTTATTTATTTTTTTATTTTATGATTTATTTTGTTCACTGAATGGATTAGAGGTTGATGGAGATTTTAGTAACATCATTTACCTTGCTTTTTATTATTATATTTTTTATTTATGATTTATTTTTACTTAATAACTTTATTATTGATTATTTATTCATCGACTTGATTAAAGATCGATAGAGATACTGGTGAAGGAATTGTTTTATTTCTGAGGTCCAATTATTTTATATATATATTTGAAGAGAGGGTAATTTGCATCTCATGAAGAAGACGGTATTTAGATTACTCAATATTCTAAATTAAAATTTTAAATTATTTTTATCTATGGATTTTTTAATATTAATTTTAGTTTAATTTTTATTTAATATTTTTTAAATAAATATTTATAAAATATTTGTTGGGTTTACAATTATTCTAAAGTTGTAGTCTAACAATTATGTTTTTTTTTCTATAAATTTTGGAAATTCCATTATATTTTGAAAAAATTCTGCAACAATTTTTGTAAATCCAATAAAAAGTTGTTAAAATTCATAATTTTAGATGCTTTAGTAGTTTTTAACGGTGTTGAATAACACGATTCAAACACGGCCTTTACAAGATTAAAAAAAATATATATCCCAGATTCCGTCCAGGCAATTCTTCTGCCTGCATCCTAGAAAAGGTAAGAGTGAGGTCATGGTGGGTTTGGGAGGTAATTAATATAATTTATTTTTTACTTATTTTAAAAAATTCAATTACTATAAAATATTAATCATATAAGAAAAACATGAAACACATGATATAAGTGGAAACCATTGAGGAAGAAAACCACAAAATTTCTTTTAATTGATTGTTTTTTGTAGGAACTAACCTACTATTATAATATTTTATAAGAACCAACCCAAAAGTAATATCAATCCCCTTAATTATTTGTAGGCACCAACCTGTAAGGGACACTAATCCTCTTTGCTTGTTTGTAGGCATCAACCTACAAGAGACACCAATCCCCTTTATTATTCTGTAGGCACAAACCATCCTCTCTACTTCTTTGTAGGCACCATCTTACAAGAGACATCAATTCCCTTTGTTGCTTTGTAAGCACCAACCTACAAGATGCATCTAATTCATTTGATCTCTAAGCCACTCTACTCTTCTTAATTCTTATAATAACCTCATTTATCTTCTCTTCTTTGATCTACACTTCTGCAATTTTATATAGTCACTTTATTCCTTCCTAATTTTTATTTTTCTCTTCTCTAATTCACTATGCTCTTCTACAATTTTCTATAGTTACCTCATTCCTCTCTAATCTTTATTTTTTTCTATGCTTTACTATCCTCTTCCATTATTGCAACCACCTTATTTCCCTCATTCATCAACTAACATTGAATCTCCCTCATTCATCAACTAACATTGAATCATTTCTGTGAAGCAAGTGTTTCCTTCTAATACTGAATTCTCTGATTGCATTCTTATATTAATTGTCCCATAACTAATTATGTTCAGTTACTTTTCCTTTCTATAAAATCACTACTTGTCCAATATCATAATGCGTATTTCCAAAAATCAATTTCCCAACCTTAATAACTATTTACATTTTAATTTCGAGTCTAGATCTTAATTCCGAGTTATAAATGTTATTTAACCAAAGTTACATTCTTACATTCTTACATAGTTGTTTTATAATATATATTTAAGGACATCAAACGTTTGAATATTCTTAATGTACTTTTTCTAGACTTTTGATTTATTTTATTTTGATTTATTTATTTATGATTTATTTGTATTTAATAAATTTTAATATTTATTGGTAAAAAAAATTGTAAACCAATTCTCCTTATTTTCTTTAATTTAGGTGAAAAGATTATTTTATTTTTTCAAGTCAAAATTATTCACGAAACAATTTTCTCTCTTAGAGGTTTCAGAAATATTATATATATATATATAATATTAATATATATATATATAAAAGAAAGAGTATTGACATTTCTATATTTTATATTATAATATTAAATTATATTTATTTATCAAAAAATTTTGAATACTCATTTTAGTTTACCATTATCTTTTTTTATGTTTTTTATAGATATTTTGTTGTATTCATATTATCTTAAAAAAAATGTAGGGTAGGGAAAGGGGTGGGTGTGGGAGATAATTAATATAATATAATTCTTTCTTATTTAAAAGATTCAATTACTATAAAATATTAAGCATATAAGAACAAAGTGAAACACATGATATATGTGGAAACCCTTTATGTAGAAAACTATAAAAATTCTTTTAATTTATTATTATTTGTAGGCACCAATCTACAAGAGACAACAATCGCGTCTGTTTCTTTGTAGGCAAAAACCATCCCCTCGAGTACTTTGTAGGCACCAACCTACAAGAGACATCAATCCCCTCTATTTCATTGTAAGCACAAACCTACAAGAAACACTAAATCCCTTTTATCTTTGATCCACTCTACTCTTCCTGATCCTTGTAGTCACCTCATTCCTATTTGATCTTTGATCTTTAATATTCTCTTCTTTGGTATAATCTTTTACAATTTTCTACAATCACCTCATCCTCTCCGCTCTTTAATTTTAACTTATCTAGTTCACTTTGCTCTTCTACAATGTTCTATAGTCACCCCATTCTTCTCTAATCTTTAATTTTCTTCTCTACTTCACTATGCTCTTCAATTTTTACTTCTACCTCATCCCCCTCATTCATCAACTAACATCGAATCATTTTTTAAAACCAATTGCTTCCTTCTAATACCAAATTCTCCAATTTCATGCTTTTGTTAATTATCATGTATTTGATTATGTTCAGTTACTTCTCCTTTCACTTAAATAAAGAGATACATTTAATTTTGGTGCTTCCTTTAACCCAACCATTTAGATCTATGCTTTACCAACGTAACACATTTAATTTTGGTGTTGTGTATGGTGTAATGCTCTTTAAAACTCTTCATACTTCCTTCAAACCAACACTTTAAATATTTAACACATATATGCCTTAGCACTAGTTCATGTTCCCATATAGTCCACATACAAGATTTTTTTTAAATTGAAATATCAAAGAATCCCTTAAAACTATTAACATTGAAAATTCTTGCAAACCATTACATTTTTTTATCTTTTGAGAGGAAATTTTTATGTAAGGAGTTGGAAAAATTTTTGTTACTCGAGACTATCAACTGACAAATATCGAGTGTTGGAGACTAAATGTAAAATTTGGCCTATTATACCATAATATCATGAAATAAACAAAATCCTTGTTAACACTGGAAAACCTTGTAAAACATGACCTTTTGGAGTACAAAAATGGCAAGAAATGTTTCTATCAGCTATTGGAAACTCTTCTATTTGTTGACAAACTAGGGGCACTAGGATATTAGAATATTAGGGAATAAAATGTATTTGCACCATACAAACCTTTAACTGTCTATAGCCCTTAGCATTGGAGCTAGGCCTTTGAGACTAAGCTTTATTACCAAGAGTAGCTTATACCAGGATATTAGAAAAATCTCAAAACTTCATGTGTTTGCAATAATGATGATATTCTGATATGTTGAGGGATCTTAGCCCTTAGATGTTACACCTAAAGAAACAATATGATTGGAGTTGTGACTAAGGGCTATATATATTGGATATTAGGAAAATCCTCCAGCCTTTTCTTTTTTCTATATTGGTGATATACCAATATGTTGAGGTTTCTTAGCCCTTGAGTGTTACACCTTAAGCACCCATGTGACAAGAGTTGTGACTAGGGGCTATATATACTAGATATTAAGAACATATGCCTTTTTTATAAAATAGTGATATGTCAATATTCCACAATATGCTTACCCCTCAGGCGCAAGTCTTTAAGTGCCTTGTGACTGAGGGATACAATACATTGGTTTATCAATTATCTTGGTCCTCTCTTTCTTTCTAAAATCCCTAATCTGTTGAGCATATGATAGGTGAAATGACAATTGACATAAAAATGGTTGTTTGTTAACTAATGATGAATATTCAAAAACATTGGATTTGTGGTACTTTCCCCATTATAACAAAATTTTCAGATTCTTTAAAAAAGGTTTCTTCAATATTTGAGGTTTTCTCTCCTTTTTCATCCTTCCGGGCCTTATTGAAATTTTTATGTTTCTTGTCTTTTTCTTCTTTCCATGCCTTAGATTTTCCTCATGTTTCCAAATTCCCTCCCATCTTTGGGTCTCCCCCTAGCTTTGACATCAATGACAACATTATTCAATATATCCTTCAAATGAATTTCTTTAAAAATTACAATTTTGTAATAATTTCTTAAGTGTCCTCACATTCATCTCTATAATAATCTAATTTAATATACCTTCATTTAAGTCAAACCCTACACAATCTACATATCATTTTCTTATTATCATAATTTATCTCAATCTTAAAATTCTTATGAACATATCTCTAATACTTATTAAACTTCCCAATATTTGTGATCTGGGTTCCTTCAGCTTCCAGAATTAAACAAGATCTTTTACTCTTGTGATGTTGTTAGAATTGCATTTAAAAGAGAATAAAGAGCCACATGTGCATCCTTAAACAAGAGGAAACATGACAAGATCAGCAAATCATGAACACGACACATTTGATAACGAAGTTCGTCTAGTGTGGACTACGTCTCCAGGCCCAGTGTCAAGGTGGTGTTGGCCACTTCATATAATGAAAAAATGATGATGTACATGGACAACACTTTTTCATAGAAAGGTCATATTTCCTCAAACAAGAGTGGCTTCTCTCTCCATGAGACGTTCCTCTTACATAAATTCTCACTCAAGAAGGCTTCCTCTTGGCATGACAAACTAAAATGATCTCACACAATGTGGCAATGAGCATCCCTTCAACATATTAACATAGGGATCTCCACATTAATACATATCATGACAAGCTAAAAACATCTCACTTAATGTGGAAAAATTGATCCCACAAAATAACGTCAAATTGGGATCTCAAAACATATTACATCATCTCAGCAATTATGAAGGAAAACATGACATGATTGATTCATGTACCTTCAGCTCTAAAGTTGGCCAAAAAATGGAAGGCTCAGCTACAAAAATTGACTACACCACTAAATTTTTGTCATTGAGAGGTGTAAAATCGACTATCCATTTGTCAAATTCTGACACTGTCAAGATCTGGGCCTATAGGAATCTTTTAGAATCCCCCTCGATTCTCCAAAGATTCTTCTCCATGGGCTAAATGAAGATCTTCTACTCAAATCAAAAATATGATCTCGCCATCATGATCCTGGCGACATTCTGATACTTTTGAGTATAAAGTTGGCTGCATTTTGACTCTGGCAAATTTAAGTGTCCAAGGAATCTGGAAGATTCCCTCAAGATTCTTTAAAGACTTTTCTCTGTTGGGAATCTACAAATTTGTTCCTCAGATGGTGATTCTTATTTCACCATCACGTTCCCTATGAAATTCTAGTTAAAATGACTATAAACTTCATAACATTCTGACAAAATGAAAATTTACCTCCCTGGAGAATCTTTCAAGCCTCAACGAATATTCTTTGCAAAAAAATCATTGTCTCCAAAAATGAGCAATTCATGGTTTCACCTTTGGCCTGAAAATCATGGTTCTTCTCCTGGCTTAAGGTTCCATAATCCGTGTTCTGCCTCTACAGTAAAATAATAACATTTGTTGGAAAATGTGCCGGCTCCTCCTCTCCCTTCGCTCTGCGGATATGAGGTTTCATGTACCCTAGGCAGTGGATTTGTAAAGGCATGGCCACTTGGGCTATTGGAAACTCCCAGTGGGTTGTGTGGAGGTGGGTTGGGTTCCAACCCTACTCGCTCCATTTTTATAGAAAGGTGGATGCATTTTGGTACAGGGCACGTTTTATTTTATGTGGGGGCACCCGGGAGGTGGGCTAGCCAACTAGCTGGGCAGGTTCGAGCCATACCACCCTCGTTTGGATTGACAGATGGAACTGAGGGGTGGTGTGGGCAGGGTCCACTGGAGGTGGCCTACTCACTTCCCATTACGTTTTTCTTATGTCATGGGGCTCAACAAGGGTCATGACCCGTCGACCCAGTTAAGTTTTAATGTTGATCGGGCTTCGGCCTGTTTGGAGTGTGGCCCAGGGTGGCAGACTTTGGCCACCTGCCACCCCATTTTTAATATGGATTTATTTGGTCTGTGCAACGGGGGTGGCAAGGGTTATGGCCCACCCCCCATTATAATAGATATATATATATATATATATATATATATATATATATATATATATATCTTATTTTTATTTAACCATAGTTTATTTAGGTGATTTCTTGAATCTTTGAAGGTTACTCAGAAATTTAGGGATCCAAAAACTTCACCCAGTTCTCGGGTGCTAGGTTCCCTGCCGGTTGATGGTGAAACTGTAGGACATTTAAACATGGTCCACTACCCAACTTTAACCGCAACTTTTACTTCCTATAACTTCTCCATACGAGCTCGGATTAGAGTGTCGTTCACACTGTTGGAATCAAGGCGATGAACACTTCGATCTGATACTAAGTTTGTTGAGATTTGAACACTTTCAATTTTGACCATTTTTTAGCCCTCTTGGACTTATGCATGTGTCTGGAGCAACCTCAATCAATCCGTCATAATTTTTTTTATCCAAAATATATCCAATATCTATTAAGATCCTAAACCAACACAAATGAAAATTTCCAAGCTTATAACTTCAAAAATTAACATTATAATAAAACAAATCCAAAAACAACATGACCAATGGATTACAACTTGTATATTAATTTTACTATTAATTATATTTATCCTAATAAATGTCCTGGCAATAAACTTGAGTTAAACATGAAGGACATGAATTACTAGAAGAAATGGTGTAAACTATGGTCATATATTTTGGATCACCATATATAAATCCTCCAATGCTAGAAACGTAAGTGTTAACCATCATTTCACTAAATATTAATGAAGATAAGTATATCTCAACATTAGTGTTTAAACCTTCTCAACCTACAAATACACAAATTTTTTTACCTTAGTTTGTCAAAGAAATTTCATGGTAGTTTTTTTATCTCCATGTTAATCATTTGATCCACAAATATATATTCACCCAAGACCAAATTGGGTCCTATCACTTTGATCCTAACATATTTTGTCTTCATTATCAATATGGATTCCTTCTTACTATTTGATTGTGATACTTTCACTACACCACTTAGCCCTATTAGTTCCCCTAAATAGATGATGCTACCCACCAATCCACTTGTCCTAGTTGATCTAGTCTCTCTTGTTAATAGACTAGGCTTTTCATGTATAGAGGAAGTTTATCTTGTCTAAATTTCCAAGAAGTTCAAATCGAAAAAATTCCAAATATTTTTTAATTTATGATGGTTACCTAGGTAGAATGGTGAGAATACCTTTCCCAATATTTTATCTTACGTTCCTTAATTGTTCTATCTAGCGCCAACCTATTACCATTAATGTATTAGCCATCATAGTTAGAGAATTAAGGTTTAAAATATTCTCATCCTTGATGAAGGAACTATCAAACACTTCTTGGCTATCAACTTCATCCATTGTGACATTACCTATCTTGGAAATGTTTGTGTAATAATACCAACATCTTAAAAATGATAAAAATTCAATGAATGGAATCCACTTTGAAGGGGAAACCTCCTTTTACAATGGATTTAATACAAAGGACAAGATAATATGAACCTACTAATAGGTCTCCTTGGTAGTGTGTGTGTGTATATATATATATATATATATATATAAGACAATGGGTATAATTACAATGAAGGGGTATGATGAAAGGTTTTGCTCGACCTACTAATATAACACTAGAAATTTAATAACTCAATATCTAGGGCTTGATAAGGGAGTTTATGCTTAACATACATTGTTGGCCTAAGGGGACCTGACCTAGGTTTAGAGTTATTCACGCTAACCATCAAAACCTTGACTGTTGGCCCTTTCAGCAACAACCTGCATTGCGCAGGCTACAATCTCACCAGAAGCAGTATTGGGGGATGCTAGAACTAGGTTTCTACATCCAGATACCATGTGATGTGTATTCCTAAGCCCTTATAGCTTAGATCTTCCCTCACACAGATCTATACCTTCTTATAGTCCACTATTGCAACTCTATCCAAATGGCTTCCACACCTTCGCAAAGGTGTATGATCAGTTTTTCAGGCCTAAAAGAAGTAGATTCACAAATTTCGCTTAGTAAATAACAACCCTAGATTTGTCCTCGCGCAGATCTACCCATTGTGAATAGTTATATTACGAGATCTATATAATATCTTCGCTAAACATTTTATTATACTTTTCATGCATGAGTATTAAAGATCTAACAAATTTGCTCAGAGAATACACTTTATTTCATAGAAAATAGATCATTAAGTGACGATGCATAAACTTAACAGAAATAAGAACAAGCTGCAGATACAATAGATTCGGTCCAAACTCAGTCTTTATTAGATTCAACATTCAAATTATGGACTCTTCCACCCTACGCACCCACTTGCAAGGGGCCATGCACTCAGCTAGATGAGCCTTCCCCTTTTTTCCTAAGTACAACAAAACAGAGCTTCCCTATCTTAGCACTTGCCTTTTCACTTTTTCTTCACCAAAAATTATTATATTTCTATACTCATTATGGCTCAAATATTTATAGCCTTTCTATTACAATACCATGGCCCACGGCCTATGGGTGAGTCTCAAAACCATCCTATTACTCACCCATACAAGGGACTAAAGCCCCTTTGACTCCTATTTAGCTGCGCGCTCCACTTCCACATTTCGCAGAGACTTTACATACTTTACCAAATTTTACTCAAAAATTGATGAAACTAACCCAAAATTGACCCAAGGACCCTATCCCAATATGCCCCCAACAAAAATATGGTGACTCGCCCTCAAGTCACTCAGTTGGCCTCTCTACTTTATGGTGAAGCTCACTGAAATCCCGATTCAATGCTTCCATCTTTGTGATGCTCTGTATTGCAGCTTTCTTCACCTCTTCGACCAATTTTTCTATAGTTGGTCCTTCTATTACAAGCTACATGGTCCTATGAGTCTGTTGCAGAGCTTTTAGTTTCTCCTGAATATTCTGAGAAATTTGGTTGGCCTTTTCTTTCCAAGGTTGAAGTTGAGCCTTTAACACTAATTCTTTTTGTTGCAACTCCTTTACTTGTGACTGTATCGACTTCCCTTCCTGCAAGCGTGTGAAGTGCTAGACTAGCTATCAATGTGTGCACAATCACCTTGATCTTATCATATCTTTACTAGGCCTCCCTGATTTCTGTACTTAACCTTTGAAATTTTGGGTCCTCCTAAAAAGTGTCCCATAATTCCATGGCATTGTTAAAAAGGAAGTCACAAGCTTTGACTGCATTCTCTAGAGTAGTCATGTGCTCCTTTATAACTGCATCACACTGCTCCGTGACCTCTGACGGAGTAGTCGGCTATAGCTTCAGCTGTAATTCTGATTTGTTCATATGGAAGTCAATTGTGACTCTGCCTCTCATATTTTGATTCTCGTGCCACAGTAGCCAATTTCCTGATCTTTGTTGTAGATGTGATGTCTTCTGGAATATGTAATTCTGTGTACTTGATGCTTTTAGGCTCTAACTTTGTGCTTCTAGCTCTTCCTTTTCTTTTAGGGCTTGAGCCTTCTCAACAAATATTTTCCCATTGTTTACTTTAAATTCACTGATTACTACAAGTGCACACTTCTCTATGATTCTAAGCTCGTCTGAGACCCCCTGATGCAACGCATGGAGGGTCTGAAGTGGTAGTGCGACTAATTTTACCCCTATGTCTTTGATCGTGCCTAGTAGAATGCAGTCTTCCTTTGTTTCCATGTGAACTGATCCTTCTAGTAAGGAGATGACTGTGAGGTCTAGAGTCCTTTCTGTCTCCAATATACTCTCTCTTTCTTGTGCCAGGATCAATTGCTCCTCGCTCACTTTCCCTACACTCACTTGAATTTTAGCTATTTGGATCTGCAGCTCGTGCATATCCTTCTAGATGCTCCATAGTGTCTGCATATATTGCTGCTAAAGCTGTTGCCACAGCTCCATTGTGGTGTCTCTAACTTTGTCCCCAATTTCATCGAGATCCCCTTCTGTTAGTATCATTACCTTGATGCTTGCTTGCTTGTCTAATTTGTGCTTCTTCCTTGACCCATTAATTGTCTCCTTACTACACTTCTTCAATGTGAAGGGAGTTCTATGCTCCTCCCCTCCATCTCTGCCCTGCTCAGACAGTTCGTGCTCATCAATATGATGGGAATCCGATGCTTCAACTTCCTCTGTGTCAGTGTGCTCTGTCTCAGCACACTCTTTCTCAGTGCGCTCTTTTAGTAGCTACCTTAGAAGTAGCTTCTTTCTTTCTCTGCTAGGTCAATGCCTGCATCACTACCTGTGCTGCTTCTTTTCATTTCTGCACAGTTGTTGTCTGTACAACAGATCATCCTTCTCCGCCCTAACTGGTACTTGCACCAACATTCATGGGTTGTCGCCACTCTGCTAGCCAACTCCTCATAATTTTTTGCATGTTTGTCTCTAAGAATAGGTATGGCAACTTATGCCAGATATGCTTAGGCTCCTGCCTTGCTCGGATTGATACATTATGGAAGTCAGACTTAAACTCCATAAAGGCCCTTAACTATTTAAACAAGGTTGGAGACAACATTTTCCACTAAATTATGACACTGCGCAAGTCCTTCTCAACCAGTATCCAAAAAACCTTTGACTCCACGATTCGCTCTAGATGCTTCATCAACCACAATGAAGTGAACTTCGTTGCCTCCAGTAAAAATTCTTCCTGCAGAGGAAACTGACTATCCTCCGGCAATCACCATGCTACTAATAAAATTAGAAACATGAGCCAGGTATAGTGAAATGCCTTACTCTCCTCCTGTGCTTCGCAACAGTTTTGTAGGAATTCTTTGCGTAACTATTGTGCGTAGTTTTATTGCACCCCCTTCGCACATTGTGCAACTAATGAAACTACTGGCACTAGAACTTTGTCCATGCAACACTTCCTCATTATCTTCCTAGCTAGAATTTAGGCAGAAAACTTCACCGCATGGTCTTGAATTGAGTGGATATAGTATCCACATGAATTTTTTATCAGCCCAAACTTCATCTTCATCTTATCCACCAACTCCTTTTCTCTGCTTTTTCCTCCAAACTCCTTGGCAGGGTCCAACCCTTCATAAGGAAGCTTCACAATTCTATGAATGAGCCTATCAGTTATAGGAATGGGTTCACTGAGCCATAAGCACCCATCATGTACCAACGTGAGCAACTGGCACAAACAAACAATGTGAATATCAATTGGTGGAAGTGTGGTATGCAAAGCATATGTAGTAATCCAGTATGCTCAATTCCTTTGACCCATTTCATGGGTTCTAATGTTGTGACCCCATTTTATTCGTATTAAATCTTCATCATGTACTTATTGGTGGCTAGGTGGGGGAATTTCTCGTGGTCAGCGAGATCCCAATCCTCCATCTCCAACACCAAGATGTGCTCTAATAATGTGCTTTCAAAAACTAACTACTATGGCAACAATGGTGTAGAGATTGTGAATTTTCCCGAATCTGGGTCCTTGGGTACCTTGGTCTTCCCATTCCGTGGAGGGATATATGATGAGAGCTGTGTGATAGGCTCGCCCTCCTCAACATCTCACTCCTTAACTTTATCGCATAGTTCCTCTGCCTCCAAGTCCATTATTTTCTTTGGCTACTTTACCTTGTCCTCCTTTTCTTATTGTCAAACCTTAGGGTTCTTCCTCGGTGACTGCCTCACCAGTATAGGTTTCTTCTACTTCTCCTTAGCATTTGATTGCTTTGGCCTAGGTGACCTCAGTGCCATAGGTATTGAGGGTGTAGCTTCCATGGATACGACTTCAGGGCCTTCCACTTGAGAAACAACGGCTTCAGAATTGACTGGCGCGGACATTTTTTCAAGGACGATCTTCTGGTTCCACTTAGGTAAGGTTGAAAATATCAGGCTTGAAGCTAAATCCTCCCAAAACTTCCAACTCCTATAGAGGGAACAAGAGGGATAATACATAATTGACAGAAGGCAAAGTGTTCTTTGGCAGACAAACATGCTTGATTTATAGGCGATTTTTGAAATCAAATCCGGCCATTCCCTCCATTTTCTTATCATAAATGCATCTTTAGCGGTAGATCTCCAAATATTTTCGCCATAAATGTTGCCTATCCCCTCCTCCTAATGGGATTTTTCCATCCAATCATGAATAGTGACTCCAACGACTATTTTTGGAACTGGCTGTGTCGTACCTCTCCTTGTGGTGCAACTCATCCATCGCAGCTTCACCTATCACACCGCTTACCTCCATCGTACAACCACCTTATTATATTTTTCTCCTCTTCGAGCAGCATAGTTTATAGTCTCGCTCCCTTGCAACTGCCTAGAGCGCTAATATTATACTGCAACCATATAGTCATTGCACGGGGCCAAGATCCCATGTATACAACTTTAACCTACTTCTATTCACTCTCCCAGGGAATGGCTCCCCATTCAGCTTCACGAGCTGAACTGCGCCACCATCTGTGATCTCCTTAACAACATATGTCCCTAGCTAGTGCATTTGAAATTTCCCCAAAAACTTCGTGAATTTGTTGTCATATAGCAACACTAAATCATCCACCTTGAAAGTGTGTAGCTTACTATCCCTATCATGCTATGCTTTCTCGTGTTCCTTTTGCACTTGTTGGTGAAATCCTGCAAGAAAGTGGTCCTCTTCTAATTTCAACAGCTGCGCGAGCTGTTCCTCCAAGGTCTCGTGATCCGTCATCTCTGCCAAAGCTGCAATATGTAGACTTGGCACAATACATTCCATAGGCATCACTGCTTCAATCCCATAGACTAACCCAAATGGTGTTTGTCCTGTCAACTTCTCGCAAGTCATCATGTATGCCCATAGAACTGTCAGTATGTGCACATCCCAGTCATTCCTCTGCACGTTACAGACCTTTGTCAATGCATTTTCCAAGAATTTTTTAAATTCTTCGACCATTCCATTCACCTGTGGGTGATAGGGCATGCT
The DNA here is from genome assembly GCA_000404065.3 of Pinus taeda. NCBI lineage: Eukaryota > Viridiplantae > Streptophyta > Pinopsida > Pinales > Pinaceae > Pinus > Pinus taeda. The sequence goes on along the minus strand of APFE031465628.1, from coordinate 35,400 downwards.
CTTTTGGTGGTATACCTATAATTATTAAAGCATCCCGCTAATTGTTTCATTCAAGAAATGTGTACCCCTATCACTCATGAACACCTTAGGGCATCCAAACCGTGTTAAGACATATTCAACAAAAAACTTCACAATAGTGGTAGCTGTACAATCCTTCACTGGCTATGCTTCTGCCCATTTGGTTAAATATTTTGTTGCAGTAATAATATACCACATGCCCATCTTCTTTCCTGGCGGTTATATTGGGCCTATGAAATCAGTAATCCACTTATCAAATACCTGTAATGAAACCTAAGGATTTAAAGGAAATTCATCTCATCGCGAAGTCTTTCCCATCCTTTGGCAAGAATCACACACCTTGCAGTATGCCTCAGAATCCTTATGTAATGTTGACCACCATAACCTAGCACGCAAAAACTTCTATGTAGTCTCTTTCCCTACGTAGTGTCCTCCTGTTATTCCTCCATGTGTATTGACAAGGATGCTAGCGCGTTCAAACTTTGAAACATACCTTCGCAGTATTTCGTTTGTTCCCATCTTATATAAATGACATGAAATCACTGAAAAACCTACAGAGCAGACTACTAATTCCTTCTTCTACTGAGTCAAATATCCTTCCATAGTTGTACCCATGGTTAAAAACTGAATGATGTTAGCAAAATGGTCATCTGCGATATGCACCTAAAGAGCTGTGCAACTGGCAGTCCTTCCTCCAAACTATTTGGTTATTCGCCTGTTTCAATCCCTTATAGGTGGTCTAGTCCTGCATTCAGCCTTCCAAGCTTCACAATTACTTCAAAGTCGTATTCTTGAAACAATAATAACCATTGGTAGATTCCCCCCCAACACAAGCTTATTGACTAGGTACTTCATCACGAAGTGATTTGTATACATTTTAATATGTTTGCCCAACAAGTAATGTTGAAACCTTTGCAGTTGTAGACCATCACCACTCCTTTGTGCTCTGTAGTGGAATAATTCTTTTCAGCCTTTGATAACTTTCTGCTCGCAAAGGCTATCGGATGATCAATTTCTCCTTCTCCTGCCTTTGTTAATACTACACTGAGCACAATACAAGAAGCATCTACATGCACATGGAATTCTTTCTTCCAGTCTGGAAACGTCAAAATGGGTGCAGTCACCATATTTTCCTTCAAGACATCGAGACTGCACTGACCTTCTTCATCCTAACAAAACATCACATCTTTCTTCAATAATTTTTCCATCAACGCAGTTATCTGAGCATACACCTTGATAAACTTTCTATAATACCTAGTGTGCCCCAAGGTCACATGCAACTATTTTACATTCCTGGGAGCATCCAAAATTACAATCACAACGATCTTCGTAGGTTCCACCATCAATCCCTGCTTACGTAATATATGGCCAAGAAAAATTCCAAAGGGCACACATAATATGCACTTCTTCAAATTCAACACGATCTGATACCTTCAACATGTATCCAACATAAGGTGCAAACTTGCAACATGTTGTTTCATCAAATCAAACATAATCCAATCATCAAAATAAACCTCCAAAAATTTATGAATAAATTCCTTAAATGTCGCGATCTTCAATCCGAATGGCATTATTTTATACTGAAAGCAACCCCACTCCATCGTGAAGGTTGTCTTACTTCAATCTTCTGGTGTGATATTTATTTGATGGTAACCTGAGAACCCATCAGTAAATGAATAAGCCTCCTATCTGCCAACATTCTCTAATACTTCATCTGTAAATGGTGTTGGAAAGGGATTGTGCATGCATACATCATTCAACTTTCTTATATCTATGCATATCTTGATTTTTCCTTTCTTTTTCTTCTCTTGGAAAACCATTGGGCTTACCCAATTGAATTCTTCTACCGATTCAATAATATTGGCATCTAGCATAGCTCTTGGCACACCTTTTCTTTATACTTTAGATTTAGTCAATAAGGTCTCTGGTTAATGGGCTTCACATCAGGTTTCAAAATGATTTTATTTACACCTAAATCTCCTACGATCCCCTTCAGATCTGAGAAATTTGTTGGGAATAGATATTGGTATTCATGTAGTGATTTGGCCACCTTATCGACTGTATCTTCATCCCAATAGTCTCCTATCTTCACGAACTTATGCTCTGCTTCAGAGCCAATATTTACTTGTTTAGTTTTCAAAGGCTCTAATATATCCAAGTTTTCTGCTTTTGATCCTTCCACCTCACGTTGCCCTTCTGTCTCTAGAATGTCAATATTTCGTGGGTCTTCTTCTTCCTCTTTAGAAGTCACATTGTAACATTCTAATGCATGGCACAACTGTGTACTCCAATCTGATAGAGTGCATTTGACCGGTTCTTTAGGCATTCTGAATATGGATGCTTTTATCTCCTGGAGCACTTCATCAATGTATTCAAACCCATCCTCAAAGCTGAAAGTAAATAAGAAACTCTCTCTTAATATATCTCATTCAACTGTCCCATGGCGAAGCTCTGTTTCCAAATACTAGTTCATTGGGATTGTATCTAAGGTATGACAAAAAATGTGCACCCATTCTGGTTGTAGTTCCGTTCCCCATGCCCTATTCCATCATGCCAAATGATCACGTGGATCATCCTTCCCACTGTATTTTTCTGTCATCCTGGTATTAGCACAACCAAACCATAATCTCATCATTCTTTTGTATTCTTTCCATCTAGTGAATCTTTCCTTGTGCGTACCCCACCAACGGGAGGCGTATCATGCAATGCCAACTCCAGTGCTTGGAAGAAATGTTCTTAAGGTGCCTCCCTTTCAAATTCATCTAAAAAAAGGTCCACATTAGTCAAACCATCATAATGTGGAATCTTCCTTACCTTAGTTGAGATACACCGTAGAAATTTGGTCATCATATTACAATGGAGCATAGATACTTCATGTAACCAATTCTGCCAGTGTTCAAGCTCTTCATCCGAGTCTGAGGTGCAGGAGTTATCCATGTCCCGTGAAATTTGTCCATCGGCCTTAAGATTGATACAATATTCACTTTGCGTTGTGATCTTGTATATCTAATCCAGGTCGTCATCATCCTCCACAAAATCACGAACAGGTTCAGTATAGCATGCTCCCTTAGCAGGGTCTAGTGATACTACCACCCTGAGCGACTTCCTTTCAAACTTCACTTTTTTCTTCTTCGAGTTGATTACCATGTCCATATTAAAAGCCCAATCAATTCCTAGTATCACGGGGTATGGGTTACTATCATCTGCTATTTCAATGACCTCAAAGTCATTGAGTGCGCTAGTGCCCTCAATATCTACTGTTACACCATATAGGTGCCCCATTGGAATAACGTTCTGTTGATTTTCCATGCACAGCTAGATAAGAGACCACTATAGTGTAGGCCTCCCCATTCTCCCCCACATCTATTTAGGCAGGAAATTTGCATCAGATCCCAGATCCAAGATTACTTGGCCCATTTCATATTCTCCTATATGCGCAGTCAACCTCATCTAGCGCCATATTTGTTTCTTATGCTTACCAATTTTCCTCATGGCGCATTATTCAGCAGGGGTACTTTCTTTATTCGGGAACTTGTAAATTAGCTCTTGCAACCCTTCTACTATTTTCTTATCATGTAAGAACTTCATACAAGTCTTCAAAAAAGTAGCTAATACCGAAGGATCTACCTCTTGTGTTGTACTAGTTTATGGCATTTTCTCCTGGTTTCCTAAGGTGTAGGCCTCATCGAAGCTCTTCTTTGCTTCCATGAAGGTATTTTTCACGTGATTAAGATTAAAGTCTATTTCTTTCTCAGCAGCCTTGCGCACCCACCCATCGGGCTCAGGCTACTTGCCCTTATCTGCACTAGGGCCATACCACTTCTTGTTACTATATTTATGCTCTGATCTTCTTTGTTGGGGCTCCTCCCTCTTCATCTGGATGTTTTGCATAGGCTGTTGGGCATATGTCTTATTTTCTTGCATCTTTTCCATAAGGATCAGACATTCCTCTATCACATGGTCAAACTGTCTGCAATACTGACATGATGGATGCGTGGGATTTGGGAAATCTCATGTGAGGTGTCTTGAATTGTCACAGTTATAGAAAATTATTTGCCCATGTCCTCTGCCTTCTCCACCCCCTCTTCCTTATCCTTGGCCTTGGAATCCTCCACGCGATACTCCTGCACCCTGATCCTAAGGCTGTGTTTCTTCCTGCATTTGGTAGGTAGGGGTTCTATCCATCATTAGATCATAACTCCTACAATGGTGTTCGTCATGTCCTACATATTTACAGAAATTTCAAAACAACTATTGGGGGTCTGTACAAACTTCTTTAGTAAATGGAAATTATCAGTCACATGTTATCATGTAAACTGACAGATAACGCACCATGGTGAAGCTCTTGTGCTCATCCCAACATTATTCTATGGTTTCAGGGGAATAGGCCCTCCCCCAATAAGATATTTCTGATAAACTAGGCAATGGTCCTTATTGTGCCCATGGCCCTTTCATTTCAAGCACTAGACTTTAGCGCACACCTCTGGTTGGGCTTCCTTTCCTTTCTTCAAGCTCTATAACTCCAAGTGCGGGCTTTCTAGCTGTGAGTGAATCTATTGCACTCCAAGGTTTGTATCTTGTATGGGTGACACTTCCAGCCTCATCGTGATTTCTAACGCTTCTTCTTGCATTACTATCAATTGTTGTGACAACGGCAATCTTAAGTGCGGCAAGAGTGACGCGATATACTAGTCACGATGCTGGGAATCTATAATCTATGTATTAGCTTGCCTAATTAGGAATTTCAAACTTTGATTGAAATCCCAGGGTGTCTCATCTATATTTTGTCAAAATTCTTTAAACTTAGTCACCGATTGCACCTCTGACTTAGGCTTCCTAAAATCCTTGTTCAAAGCTTTCTAGGTTTCTGCCAATGTCATAGTGGGGTTGTAAGTACAGTAATTGATGTACCATGTCAATGCTCGATCTTGTAAGGCTGTGACCAGCTACACTTTCTTGAAATTATCATCCATAATCTATTGTACCGTCCATATAGCTCCTGCAACAAACCAGAATTTTTTAGGGTCTTCTCTCCCTATCCCTTTAAAAACTCACATCTTCATTGCATTCGCCATGTTGAATGGTGGAAGTGGAGGTGGAGGTGGAGGTGAAGGTGTTAGTGTATGAGGTGGAGGTGGAGTGGACGAATGAGGTATCCTCGGGATACCCTTCTTAATGAATTGTACTGCACTTCGTGGTGTAGTCAACACCATCCCTTCATCATCACTTGAAGGGGGTTCAATGAGCGAACTGTACTCTGAGCTCGATCCTTCATCTCTTCCAAATAATTTCCCACTTCATGTAGCCCCAAACATCACAATAACTGCATAACCCTCTTTTCACGTAACAACATTTTAATCCACATTTTCAATGATTTCAAATACTTACCTCATGGTCCCTTGAAGAGCCCATGTTCTGCTTTGTTATAGCTGATATTTCTATCGGTCACAAACTCAGTTACAAAACTTCCAAGTGTGCAATAAATAAAATTATCCACGGCCCGCACAATATTTCTTTCCGATGCTTCCATATGCCGCACCAGTTCCAGAGTCCACACTATAGGGACTTCAAGCCTCCATGTCCCTTGTGTTAGAAAATTATATTACGAAGCAATGGAACACATAAAATATTGTAGAAATATAAACACAAAAAACACATAAAACAAGAGAGACACAGATATACGTGGTTCACCCAGTTTGGGCTACGTCCACCCCGAACAGCCAGTCCTTTCCTTTCTATTATCTAGCAAAATGAAGAGACACAACCTACAGCAAATCCGTTGTAATATTCCTGTGTTTTCCTCTCACAGTCTCACCTCTCTGTTTCTCTCTCACACATAGAATACACATCTATATCACAACCTCAAATACAATGCCTCATACAAAGAAGAGGGGTTTGCCTTCTAGGGCAAAAAACCCTAAACTAAAACATAGTTCTACCGTCAGATCATCCACCTAATGAACGGCCTAGATTGACTAGAAATTACTATACTTTTACAAGGCAAATTTACATCTATTTTTAGCTTCGGGGGTGCTGCCCCGAGCCCTCCGTCGGGGGACCGCTGGTCCCCAGACCCCCCAGCCAGGGGGGATTGGCCCCCCCCGGACCCCCCAGCAGGGGGGGATCAAGGACAAGTCCCCCCCACACCCCCCCGCGTGGAGGGGTGTACAAACTTCCTGGGGTATACATCCGGCTGAAACAAAGACCTCTGAATAATCATGCTCCACACACAACACCTTGACTATCGTCCAATCTAGACAACCACTCATGTAGTTCGTCAGGGAAGAAATGGAAGAAATATTTTGTCTTGTCTGTGTATAAATATTTCTACAATCACTCCCCCTTGGATAATTTAGGGCTTCTATTCTCTTGAGCCGCAAACGCATGCACTTTTCGGTCAACCTACTTGTTAATCCCTTTCTTTGTAGGAAACCATTTATCACACATCTCTTACATAGATCCCAGTCTTAGAAACAGAACCATTTGTTGGCTTAAGGGGGCCTAACCCACGTTCAGATTTATTCGCGCCAAACAACAAAACCCTAACTGATGGCCCTTTCAGCAACAACCCACATAACGCAGGTTGTAGTCTCACTCGAAGCAATATTGGGGGATGCTAGAACCAGATTTCTGCATCCAGTGACTATGTTATGTGTATTCCTAAGCCCTTGTAGCTCAGATCTTCCCTTGTGTAGATCTATACCTTCCTGCGGTCCACTACTGCAAATCTATCCAAATGGTTTCTAGACCTTTGTGAAGGTCTACGATCATGCTTTTCAGACCTAAAAGAAGCAAACTCACAACTTTCGCTTAGTAAATAACAACCCTAGATCTGCCCTCACGAAGATCTACCCGTTACGAATAGTTATATTACCAGATCTATCTAATATCTTTGATAAATAGTTTATTATACTTTTCATGCATTAGCATTAAAGATATAGCATATTAGCACAAAGCATACACTTTATTTCATAGAAAGCATATCATTAAGCGATGATGCATAAACTTAACAAAAATAAGAACAAGGTGCAGATACAATAGATTTAGTCCAAACTCAGTCTTTATTAGATTCAACATTCAAATTACAAACTCTTCCACCCTACGCACCTAGCTACAAGGGCTCATGCACTCAGCTGTAGGAGCCTTCCCCTTTTTCGTAAGTACAGGAAAACAAAGCTTCCCTGCCTTAGCACTTGCCGTTTCACTTATTCTTCATCAAAATTTATTATCCTCCTATACTCATTATGACTCAAATATTTATAGCCTTTCTATTACAATACCATGGCCCGCAACCTATGGGTGAGCCTCAAAACTATCATATTACTTACCCATGCAAGGGGTTAAAGCCCCTTTGACTCCTACTTAGTTGTGCACCCTGCTTCCACATTTTGTGGAGACTTTACACTCTTTACAAAATTTTACTCAAAAATTGACTAAGCTAACACAAAATTGACCCCAGGGACCCTATCCCAAAATACCCCTCCCACACTCACTTGACTAATTGTGGGTTTTTCTATATGAGTAACTCATCCTCAATTTTATCATTACTTAATCCTTTTTTCAAGGATTTTTTTTGTTTCTATCGTGATTTTTCCATATTCATTAATCTCTATAAAAAAATGGACTGGGATCTTGTCACTAATTACCTTCCTTAAGAAATAAACATGTAATACTAGATATGCATGTGAATATGGAGGCAATTGCAATTTGTAAGCCATATTTCCAATCCTCTGCAACACATTATAGGGGCTATAATTCCATAGAGAATTTATTTCCCTATTTTTGTTACTCAAAAGACATATATTGATATGGTTGTAGCCTTAAAGACACCCAATCCTCTTCTTCAAATTCCCTTTCATTATGATGTTGATATGATTTTTGTTTCATCTTATGTTGTGCTATAACCAAACTATCCTTCAATAGTTTGCAAACCTCTTGTTGGTGCCTTATGTGTTCCTCCACTACTTGAACCTTTGCATTCCCTTTCAATGTTGATGTGATGGATGGAGGATGATATCCATAAATTTCCATAAACGGGGACATTTTTTATGAAGTATAAAAGGATGTGGTGTACCACCATTCAACCAATGGAAACCATTTGATCCATTGTGTTTGTTTAACAAATGGAAAGCAATAAAGATATCCTTATTAATATTTATTCACAATCTTAGTTTTCCAATAAGTTTGAGGATGGTACGATGAGATGTGATCCAACTGAGTACACAAATAAGAAAATAATTTTGTCCAAAAATTTCAAGTGAAAATGAATTTTTTGTCCCTTATCATAATTTGCAAGAACCCATGTATCCTTTGGATTGTTTCCATGAACTACCATTGTAATTTATTTAAAAGGGTGAGAAAGAGAGAAAAAATAGGTGTACTTTGTTAGTTGATTTTCTAGTGATTGGCTACTACACAATGACAATTTTTCCACCATATATTGGTAAACCTATAATAAAATCCAATGAAACATTTTCCCAACATTGACTTGGTATAGATAAAGGTTGTAGGAGGCCTGAGGTCTTGATTGTCTCACCCTTATTCTACTATTATACCACATATTCAATTACAAATGTTTGAACCTTAGTTTTAATAACTTTACTAACAAAAAAAGTCCTCTAGTAAGTTTTCAAGAACCATGAATGCCGTCCTAGAGGAGAAGTGTAAAATTCAAAAAGAACCTTTTGCTTGAGTTGGAAATTCTTACATAGATATGGGTTATCTTGGTCAAACAACAGATCATTGTTCCACACAATTTTAACTAATGAACTTGGGTCTCTTTTAGCTATTAAATGGTCTTGCATACTTTTTTATATTTCATTGTTATTGGTTCTTTGATCCAATCAAATTGTGGAGTATAAATAAAACATACTAAATCTTATGTTTCTTCTTCTTTCAATGAAAGTGAATGTACAACCATATTGTGTTTTCCTTTTTTTATAGATAATTTCAAAGGTATAACTTGGCATATTTGTAAGCCACCTTTGTTACTCTTCTAAAGATAATCATTAATATAAGAAGTACTTCAGACCATCATGATTTGTTTTTACTTAGAAATGCTTTCCTATTAGGTAAGGTTGTCATTTTTAAACTACATGTAGTGTGGCCAACATTTCCTTTTCATAAATGGGTTTGAGAAAGTTATTTCCTTTAAGTTGGCTGCCTTCAAAGGAAACATGCCTTCATTCTTGCTACAAAACTATTGAAATTCCATTCCTTCAAGCATCACACTCCATAACAAAGGTTTTTTTTTAAGTCAAGTGTGACGAGGATAGGAGTTGTTCACATATCCTCCTTACTTTTTTCAAAAGCTTTGATTGCTTCTTGATTCCAAGAAAATGTTTCTTTCTTTAATAATATTGTTAGGGTTGTTGCTATTTTATCATAATTCTTGATAAAATTGTGGTGGTATCCTCTTGATAATAATAATCCTCTCACTTTCTTCAACGTTTTAGGGATTAGCCATTTCATCATAGCTTTAATTTTTGTATGGTCCACTTTGCAACCTTCATCAGATACAATATGACCCAAGTATTCCACTTATTGAATCCAATGACACACTTGCAAGGATTTGTGTATAGCTATTTCTCTTCCATTGGTTTAAAGACCCTATCAACATGTTGTATATGCTCTTTCCCATATTTTCTATAGATTAGTATGTGATAAAAAAATACTAACAAAATTTTCTAATTAAGGGTACGAAAATATAATTCAACAAGTTTTGAAATGTTAAAGGTGCATTTGTAAGTCCAAATGAGATAACCAAAAAAATTATAATGACCTTAATATGTTCTAAATTCTATTTTGGGAATTTATTCTTGCCTCATTCTAATTTTATTGTATCCTAAAGGAATATCAAACTTACTAAAGAAAAGTACTCCATGTGACTCATCTAATAATTCATCACTAACGCGAATAGGAAACTTACCTTTGATGGTGATTTTGTTTGGTTATCTATCGTTTGGAAAAACATGCCATGAACCATCCTTTCTTGTAACCTTCAACACCAGTGAATAGAAATTACTTTGTCTAGGTTGAATGATGTTGAGCTCGAACATTTCTTGAATCACATGTTCAATCTCACTCTTTTGTGCATATGGATACATGTAAGACATAATGTTAGGTGGTACACTTCTAGGTTTAAAATGAGTAGAATGGACATGATATGAAGCAGGTGAAATACTCTTAAAATTATCTCCAAGTACTAATAGCATTTTGGAGATCCAATGGAGTAAACGATACATATGTTTGAAAATATAGCGAGCACGATTGTGTAATTACGCCATGGTGTCCATTTTGGAGTAATTTTTTCAATTCATTATAGCTTGTGACTTTATAGGATTTCACGTTTGTACCTCTGAGTTAAATATCATTAATTTCTAATAAAAACCTCATGAAAATATATTAAAAATTAAGGGACACTACTCCCAACTATTGTAACAATTATACCCATAATAAAACAATAGAACCACCGATTTAGATTTTAATCATGGGAATATCCAATAATACACACAATATTTATATTAATACTATGGAACTTCCCTCAACAATTTATGGTACCACCATCTATAATAATTAGATGAAATTGTAGCTTTATAAATACAAAGCAATTAAGAAGTTTTGTTAATTTGTAACATTTATGAAGTCACGGGTGCTACCTAAATCAATCAAAATTGTTACCTTCTTATTTTTGACATGTTCTTCTATCTTAACTTTAAGGGTTGTGGAGCATTGATGTTAGACAATGTGTGAAAAGGTATTGCTGGAGTAGTTGCTTTTAGCTCTAGATCTTGTAACGATTCCAATTCTTAATCTTGTTCATCTTCATAGTTTTGTAAAATAATTTGTTCACACAATATGTATGCCCCTTATTGTAGTTGTTGTCATAATTAGAACATAGCCCTTTTTCTCTTCTTTCATCCATTTATTGTGGTGTTAACCTTGTTGATTGAGGTATATTATGAGAGGGAACATGGATTTATTTATAGTTGTTAGTGACCACTCTTATAGTGTGATGATCCCAACCCCAAGGAACTCTTAGTAAATAGGGTTTCAATTTTTTTCAAGAAATCTAGAAAATAGATCAGCTTCATCCTTAGATTTCTTTCTCATATGGGATTCATCCTTTACAAAATAGTGATTCACACACTCCATTATAAGCGTTGTTTCACCAGAACACATCACATATTACTAAATATACTCCTTTTTCTTGTGATACAGAGGTGGGTGACATAGAATCAATTCTCTTAGTGACACATAGATGTGTATTACTAAGAACCCACCTTTTATAGGATTTAAGAGGAATGCCTACCCTCAATGCTAGTTATGATGGTACCTCCCTCAACACACTTGGTCTCAAGAACACATTAACCAATGAATATAGCTCTTAATTTGGGCATGGTCCATAAGGAATATCAATCATTGGATTATTCACCTCTATTCTAGTCATGGGTTGACGTGACAAGAATTCAAGGACATTAATGATATTTTTCCTCACTTTATGCATACGTGGATCACACACAACATGCACCATGGCTAACCTATGACCCACACCTTGCAATTGTTGACCCATACTTAGTTGATACCACCCTAACTCGATTTCACATATCACATGACATATAAATTTCCTAGTGAAATGAACTTTATGGGTCACATGGTAAGACAGTTCTATAGTCATACTTACCCCATGAATGACTCCATAACTTGATTTCTTAGTGATACATAGCCCTGTATTTCTCACAAAAGGTTTTCCCTAAGTGACATATGATTTACATTGTCTGAGTAAAATTCTTCTCTAGTGAAAAAAATTTGATCCTTGCATGATAAATCTCTTATCTAAACACTTGAGAGGGAAGTCCAAATCACACAAGGATTTAAGACATTTCCTTTTTACCTTCCTTTGAAGATGAATTTAGGGCTTCCTCATAATAAAAAAATCAATAAGAAATTATAACCCCCCCTCTCTCTCTCACACACACATAAATATAAATCAAGACTCATACATAATCAACCATATGATTATAAAAAATTATATGACTATAATTGTTGTTCATGTCCAAACTTTTATTACCTTAGCCACTTGGGAATTCAAGGAAGAATACATTAAATATTTAAGAATCCTTCATTTTCAATCTAAATTAGTGAATAAATCATGTTACCACCTCAAATGTTGTGAGAAGATTGCAACTCATTTGATCTCAGTTTAAAAATCTACATTCCAACTATGAAACTCATTGTTAATTCAATTATTCAATCATAAGGGAAAGTATTTTCCAAGAATTATACAAAGCATGCTAGGAATAAAACAGACAGTAGGCCAAAAACATTTCCATATGGAGATCATCAAATAATTAAAAGCAAACACTTATACTTATCTGAAACGTCCTGAGATCATCAAATAATTAAAAGCAAGAAATTATACTTATCTTGAAGGTACTACCTACAACTGATGAAGGATGTGTGCCTTTCCACCCAACCATAGGTTAAGCTGGTCATATCTCTCCAACTAAAAACCCCTTATAAAATCCATGAAACCCCCAGGTAAATTGGCTTATATTTTTAAGGAGATTTCTCAACTATGAAAACCACTCTCCTTCAAAAGAAATAATGGTAGTCACCCTTTACACATTGGTCCATGTACTAAAACAAATACATGTGATCAAATTCCTCTTTAGCTACTTTTTTTTTCTCCACTGACTATTTCAATGTATTTTTCTCCACCTTTTTGAAACATTTGGCACTATTTATTGGGATGGCACTAATTTTTACATTTTTCTCGTTAATCACTGGCTGTTGGCACTAAATTTGGTGCTATTTATCGCCAACTTTAACATCAACTAAAGCGCCTAATTTAGCCTCTTCTTTAGCTCCTGATGTTGCTTCATGTATATCTTCTTGTGTAACATCCTATTTTTCCCCTGGTTATGGCATTGTTTTTAGCGTCCACTTTAGCTCAATTTTTAACTTCCTTTGTATCTTTCTTTTTAGCTTCCTCTGTAACATCATATTTTTCTCCTCATTATGGCATTGGATATGACTTTTTATGTTACACATGCCGAGGATGACTTTTGTAATAAAGTTGGGGGGAAGAGTGTACGATATGTATCATATGATACACTACGACTGTAGCCAAATTTAGTAATTACCATATGGCAGACGCACATTACACTTATTGTAAATAATTAATTACCCACTACTCGTGAATATCAATGTGACTACTTGGAAATAATTCCTAGTAGTTTTCATTTATGATTGAAATCCTAAATTAATTGAAAGGGTAAGCTTAATTATTCCATACCCATTGCCAAATTTCATTTGACTAATATTATCTACCCAAGTGTTTGTATTGACCAAGTGTTGCCTTGTAACAGTCTCTAGGCACTTCTAAGAAATAACCATCTTTGAAACAACCATTGTGGGAATGGTAGTCCATCATGAACTAGACTCCATTAATGCACTGCTACACCATCGAGAAGCCCTAGAAATATTTAGGAATGCAGGGTGGTTAGTCTACTTTAAGAGGTTGCAAGGTTTCAATGAACATATTGTTATGGAATTCACATAATATTTGCAAGAGAAACATTAATAACTTATATGATTCAAAATTGTTGTTACAGAGAACATAATTTCTAGGGTGACAAGTTTACCTCGGACATGGGCTCGCTGCTTTTCTAGGAAAATAGAAATTCCAATAGCCAGGGAAACATTTTTACATTGAGGAGAGGAAGTAAGGAGAAAGAGGAGAGATATTGTTAGAACATCCCTTCCTCACCCTTGGAATTATATTACTTTATTTATTCTTAAGTTCATTACTTGTGAGGGACATTTCGGGATAATATTCAATTATCATTTTCAATTATTGACACATCTTTGTAATGGATAGATGATAAATTTTCCCTATTATTTGATAAAATATTTACAACCTATGGAAAATGTGGTATGTATGTTATGCAACTAGCTCACAAAATAGAACAAAATTTAGATCAACAACTTGAGAAATAGCCTCTTCGAGTGGCAACCTCCTTTACATTACATAAATGAACAATTCTTATATGATACAATTTAGATCAACGACTTGAGAAATAGACTCTTCGAGAGGGAAACTTCCTTTACATTACATAAATGAACAATTCTGATATTATACAAATGACAAGACCTCCTTTCTATATATAGGAGTCTAAGGGGTCACAATGTAATCAAAGTCTACACTAACAATAACAATAAGGGGGTTACACTAATAATAACAATAAGGGGATACACTAGTATTATCATGGATCTAACATGCCCCTCTCCTTCAAAAAAGTGTTTTCCTCAATTCTTGAGTAGTTTTGGATGCTTTTGTATAAAATTCTCATCCTTACATGTGGAATATTCAGTGGGTAAGTTCTTCACTTAATGAGATACTCTGAAATTGATTGATTATGTAGATTTAGATTTCTTGTTTTTGTGACTTCTTCAGGCTCCAGTATGATTTTTACATCCTCATCAAGTTTTGGAAATATTGTTTAAACTGGGAGCTTGTCATCAATAACCTTCTTTAAGCATGAAACATGGAAAACTATGTGCACTCAAGAAGATGCAGGAAGCTCCAATTTGTATTCCATAGTACCAATATTTTGCAACACCTTGTAAGGACCATAGTACTTGGGTGATAATTTATTATCCTTCTTGACTTGCTTGAGGGACATTTGTGTGTATGGTTGTAGCCGTAAAAGTACCTGTTTGCCTACATCAAAACTTCTTTCATTGTGATGATGATCTACCTATTGTTTCATTAGATTATGCACCAGAGTGAGGTTTTCCTTTAAGAGTTGGAGAACTTATTGTTGATGCTCAATGTGATCTTCCACTGCTTGAACCTTAGAACTTTCTCTTATAGATGATGTGATGGACATTGGATGATATCCATAAAGTGCCATAAATGAGGTCATTTTTGTTGCAGTATGGAAGGAAGTATTATACCACCATTCAGCTAGAAGCAACCACTTGACCCATTATGTTTGTTTACCATATACAAAGAAATGAAGATATCCTTCCAAACATTTGTTCACTATATCAATTTTCTCATCAGATTGAGGATGATAAGATGAGCTATGAGCCAATTGAGTACTAAGGCAAGAAAATAAATCCGTCGAACAATTTCTAGTGAAAATGGGATCTTTGTCACTTACAATAATCTTTTGGTTTCCGTGTATCTTTTGAATTGTTTCCATAAATGCAATAGCAATTGTACTAGCCTTAAAAGGATGGGATAATGCACAAAAGTGTGCATACTTGGTAAGTCTATCAACTACCACCATGTTGATACTCTTTCCTTTAGACTTGGGTAAAATCCATTGAGACCTCCTCCCAATGCTAATTTGGAATGGCTAAAGGTTGTAACACACTGGGGGTCCTAATTGTTTCAAATTTATTTTACTAGAAAAAAAAACATTCTGCCACATATTTTGAATATAAGATTTAAGGCCATCCCAAAAAAAAATCCTTCTTGACCCTGTGATATGTTTTTTAAAATTCTTGAGTCTCCACTTAAAGGAGAGATGTGCAATTCCAAAAGAATATTTTGTTTGAGTTGGGATTTCTTACGTAGATATAAGCGATGTTTGTACCATAGTGAGTCATTTTTCTAGACAAATGTATCTGATGCATTGGGATCTTGTTGCAACTTTTGAATGAGTTTCCGCACCTTTTCATCATTCTTCCATTCCTCCCTTGCTTCATTTATCCAGTGAAGTTGGATAATCAAAATAGCATAGAGAAATTTTTCCACATTGTCATCCCTTCTTGAGAGTGCATCTGCAACAACATTTTGCTCCCCTTTTTTATATATGATTTCAAAATCATATTAACCCAACATATTAGTGACTCATTTTTTCTACTCTTTCAAATATAATATATGTTCCAAAAATTATTTGAGAATATCATGATTCGTTCTTACCTTGAAGTTTCTTCCCATTAGGTAAGGGCACCATCACTTCAGGGCATATAGTATTGCCAACATTTCCTTCTCATAAATAGGTTTGTGTAAATATCTTCCCTTGATTGGATGAATTTCAAAAGGAATGGGTCTTCCTTCCTTAATTAAAGCAACACCAATTCAATTTCCTAAGGCATCGCATTCCACCATAAAGGTTTTTGTGAAGTCTAGAGTAGCTAAAACTGGAACTTGGCACATTACCTCTTTAAGATGTTCAAAGGAATTAGTTGCTTCTAGAGTCCAAAAAAATGCATCTTTCTTCAGTAATTTTGTTAGAGGTGTTTCTATTTTCCAAATACTATAACCATTGGACTCCTAATAGAACATCAACACCACCCATTAGAATGGAAGAAATTGGACTATTCAGTACATATTCCCCCATGGTTAATTTGATATTATGACTGTTGGGATGGGGTCCCTTGGGTCAAATTTTGTCAATTAAGTCAAATTTTGTAATAGTTTTTGTGAAATATTGTAAATTCGAAATATGGAAGCAGAGCACAAAGCTAAGAAAGAGGCAAAGGGGCATTAGTCCCTTGTATGGGTAGGTGATAGGTCGGTTTTGAGACTCATCCATGGTCTGCGGGCCATGGTATTGTAATGAAAAGGCTATATATAGTTGAGTCATAGTGAGTCTAAGGAATAACTTATGGTGAAGAAGGATTTTTAGGGCAAGGTGCTAAGGCAAGAAAAGTTTGTTTCCTGTACTTAGGCAAAAGGGGAAGGCTCCTGCAGCTGAGTGCATGGGGACCTTGGTAAGTCCGCAGGTGAGTACGCGGGCCCCTATAGTTGGGTGCGTAGGGATAAGAAGTTTGTATCTGAGTGTTTACATCTTAATAAAGACTAGTTTTTAGCTGAATCTATGCATCTGTGCCTTGTTTATTTATTTCTGATAAGCTTATATATCTTCACTCTGTGATTTGTTTTATATGAATTAATGTTTAATTTTTGCACGAAACAGATAGATATGTAATGTTTATGCATAATCAATATATTTAACCCCCTTCACAGAGATCGGGAAGTCCTTAGAGAAACCTATAGTAGTTAGTTGTTCAGAAAGGATAGATCTGCACAGTGGAAGATCTAGGTCATAAAGACTTCAGAATATACAATTTATTATGCAAAAGTAGTGAATATGAACCTTATATGCATGTTAATTACAATCAGGTACCCTCACGAAGGTTCGAAGGTAATTTCAATCAAGTTGTAGCAGTTGATAGTCAAAAGGAATAGGTCTATGCAAAGGCAGATCTAAGCTACAAGAACCTTAGGAAAAAATCACATAGAGCTCTGGATGCAGAAACCTAGTTCTAGCATCCCCCAGTACTGCTTCAGGTGAGACTATAGCCTATGCTACGCAGGTTGTTGCCAAAAGAGTCAGTAGTTAGGGTTTTGTTGGTTAGTGTGAATAACTCTGAACCTAGGTCAGGCTCCCTTAAGCCAACAAATGGTTCTATTGTCGAGAGTAGGATCAATCTGAGGAATGTATGATGTCGAATAAGTGGTTCCCTACTAAGAAGGAAATTGGGAGGTGGCTTTATCAAAAGGAAAACACATTCACATCTTAGGTGAACAGAAATCTGCAGTTATCCAGGGAGTAGTGGTTGAGTAGATACCTACACTTAGATGAAACCAATAACTTTTTATGTTTCTTCGCTTGAAAATTGTGCAAGTGGATGTATAGATTAGTAGCAGTCAGGGTATGTTGAGACTTGATGGCCCTATTTTGTGGACTCCAGAGATGGTGAGGTGCTTGGAAGCCTCAGAAAACAACATCGCATGGGTCATTGATCAATGGATTGATTGAACACTTGGAGGATTTGTGACTGAGTTTGTGATCGATCCAAATGTCAGTTACAGTGAAGCAGAGTGTAGGCTCTTCAAAGGACTGCAAGGTAAGTATTTTAAATCTTTGAAAACTTTGATTCAGATGATTTTGTGTGAAAATGAGCTATGCCATTATGTTGATGTTTGGGACTATGCAAAGCAAAAAACCCTCCAGAAGGAATGGAGAATTGGGCTTTGAATATAATCCGCTATTGGGATCTCCATCGAGTGATGATGAAGGAACAATTCTGAATACACCGCGAAGTGCACTGTAGTTGGTAAGTCAGGGCATCTTGCAGATACCTAATCCATCCACTCCAACTCCATCTCTACCTCCACCTCCACTACATACACCTACACCTTCACCTCCACGTTTTCCTCCGCACCCACCATTCAACATGGCGAACACAATGAAGATGTCGATCTTAAAAGGGGTAGGAAGCAAAGACACCGAACAATTCTGGTTCGTAGGAGATGTTGTGTGGATAGCATAGTAGATCACTGATGATAATCTAAAGAAAGCACAACTAGTCATAGCCATGCAGGATAGAGTGCTGACCTGGTATATCAAGTACTATCAAGATCACCCTGTCGCGACGTTGGCTAATACTCAACAAGTTTTGAACCTCGAGTTTAAGAAGCCTAAATCTAAGGCACAGTCTCTTACAAAGTTTAAGGAGATAAATCAAGTGGTTAATGAATATTTGTGGGATTTTGATCAGAGGTTAAAATTCCTGATCCGAAAGGCTAATATGAACATCACAGAAGAACAACACAAGTATTGGTACATTGCTTTGATGTTACCCAACCTAAGATTACCATTATCGTAGGAAAAGATAGCAACGCAAATAGAAGTTGTGGATATCGTGATGAGGTTGGAAGCATCGCCAATAAAAGATATGAACATTGGAGTACAACAGATTCACTCGCATCTCGCAAGTCTACACCTGGAGTTGCATAGCCTAAATAAAGGAAATGAATCCTAGCCTGAGGTGCACGCTGAAGTTTGGTGCTTAATATGCATGATAAGGACCATTTCCTGTTTTATCAGAATTATCTTATTTTTGTTGGGGGGGGGGGTTGTCCCCCTAAAGTCAGAAAATACCATTGGTACGAGCACAAGAGTAGTGCCATGGTGTGTTATCTATCAGGTTACAGGACAACATGCGACATACAATTTTCGTCTACTACAGAAGTTTGTACATACCCCTCAGTAGTTGTTTTTCAATTTCTACAAATTTGTAGGACATGAGGAGTGCCATTGTTGAAGCTATGAACTAATGATGGATAGGACCCCTACCTATCAAATGCAGGCAAAAATTCAGCCTCAAGAACAAGGCACGAGTGTAGCACACGGAGGATTCCAAGGTTGTGCAAGAGGAAGAGGAGGAGGGGTTAGCAAAGGTCATGGACAAGTTATTTGCTACATCTGTGGTGAAGATGGACATTTTGCACATGACTGTCATAACCCAACGCATCTGTCTTGTCAATATTGCAGATAATTCAATCATGTGATATAATATTTCTCGATACTTATAGAAAAGATGCAAGAAAAGAAGACGCAAACCAAACATCCTACGCATAATATCTAGATGACGAGGACGGAACCGCACGAAGAAGATCATAGTGCTAATATAGTAATGCATAGTGGTATGACCATGGGTGAAGATAAGGGAAAGCAGCTAGAGACCAAAGGATATGTGCGCAAGGCCATTGAAAAGGAAGTCAAGTTTGACCTCAATCAAGCTAAAGAAACTTTTATGTAGGCTAAAAATAATTTCGCTGAAGCTTCTACGTCCAGAAGTCAAGGGAAATTAGTTAGGAATAGTGAAGTGCAAGATATGGATCCTTCGTTGTTAGCCACTTTCCTGAAGATCTGTATGAAGTTGTTGCACGATAAGAAGGCAGTAGAAGGGCTCCAAGAGTTAATATAAAATTTTGCGGGTAAGTTTAAGGTTCCTTCATAACAACGCACTGTGAGGAAATTACGTAAGAATAAGAAGCAAACAGGGTGCGAGATGAGCTTGACAGCGCAGATAGGAGAATATGAAATGGACCAAGTCATCTTAGATTTGGGTTCTGATCCGAATGTGTTGCCTAAGAAGACATGGGAAAGGATGGGGAAACCTGTTCTACAATGGTCTCCTATACAACTACACATGGCCAATCAGCAGAAAATTATTCCAATGGGGTGCATATATGGCGTAACAGTAGACATTGAAGGTGGGAGCGCACCGGCTGAATTTGAGGTCATTGAAATAGTGAATGACAACAATCCTTACCCTATGCTACTTGGAATCAAATGGGCCTTAGACATGGATGTGGTGATTAATCTAAAGAATCAGAAGATGACATTTGAGAGGAAAGTGCTCAAGGTTATTGTCTTACTGGACCCTGCTAAAGGAGTGCACTATACTAAACATGTTCGCAAATTCGTGGAGGATGATGATGATATAGACCACATATACAAGATAATGGTGCGAGACAAAGAATGGATCAACCCTACTGCAGATGGACGAATCACATGGGATAGAGATAGCTCTTGTACCTTAGATTCAGATGAAGAGCTTGAACATTGGCAGAATAGGTTGCATGAGGTCTCTAAACTACATTGTAATATGATGACCAAATCATTGCGGTGTGTATCCATAGAGGTAGAAAAGCTTCTGCACTATGATGGCTTGAATGATTTTAATCTCTTTTAGGATGAATTTGAAAAGGAGGTGCCTAATAAACATCAATTCCAAGACCTAGAACTAGCACTATGCACTATGTTTACCCAATACTAGGGTATGCATAAGGAAGCTTCGATGGCTAGAAGAAATATAAGCAGATGACGAAGCTTAGGTTTAGGTATGCTAACACATAGATGACTAAGAAGTACAGTAGGAAGGATGAACTACATGAGCATCTAGTGTAGTGGACTAAAGCTTGGGGTGAAGAACCTCAACCAAAGTGGGTTCATGTTTTTTGCCATACCTTAGATACTATTTCCCTGAATTGGTATTTGGAAACAGAGCTACTCCATGGAATGGTTGAATGGGATATTCTGCAGGAAATATTTTATTAACTTTCAACCTTGAGGATGGGTTTGCATGCATTGATGAAGCGCTCTAGGAGATTAAGGCTGCTATCTTTAGAATGCCTGAAGAACTAGTAAAATGGGTACAACCAAACTAGAATACACAGTTGTGCCACGCCCTGGAGTGCTACAATGAAGAAGAAGAAGATGATCCAAGAAAAATCAACATTTTAGAAACTTAAGGGCAGCGCAAGGTCAATGGACCTCAGATAGAGAGCCCTGATGTAACAGAGCCATAGAAAACCCGACAAGTAAATATTAGATCTAATGTGGAGACTAATTTTGCGAAGATAGGACACTATTGGGGTGAAGATATAGTTGATAAGGTGGCTGAAATGCTATGCGAATACCAAGATATATTCCCATTGAATTTCTAGAATCTGAAGGGTATTGTAGGAGATCTGGGTGTAATGAAAATTACTCTAAAACTTTATGCGAAGCTTGTAAAATAGAGACCTTATCAGCTCAATCCAAAATATAAATAAAAGATGTGGACAAAACTGGAAAAAATGCTGGAAGTTGGAATTATTAAGTGAGTAGAAGAATCTGATTAGGTAATCCCAATGGTTGTCCATGAAAAGAAACAACAAGGGAAATTTGAATATGCATAGATCTGATAAAGTTGAACGATGCATGTGTGCATGATCCATTTCCCATACCTTTTACATATGAATTTTTAGAGAATGTTGGCAGACAAGAAACTTATTCATTTGCTCATTGATTCTTAGGATACCATCAAATAAATATTGCGCTGGAGGATCACAACAAGACAGCCTTCACAACAAAGTGGGGATGCTTTCAATATATAGTAATTCCATTCAGATTGAAGAATTCGCCCACGATCTTCTCTAGGGTAGTAATCATGGTGTTTAAGGACTTTATTCATTAAGTCTTGGAGGTATATTTTGATTACTGGAATGTGTTTGGATTGGTGAAGCACCATGTTCCAAGTATGTGCCTCATGCTGGATACATGTCACAGATACTAGATAGCGTTGAACTTGAAGAAATGTATATTTTGTGTGCCTTTTGGAATTTTTCTAGGCCATGTAGTATGTAAGAAGGGATTGATGGTAGACCCCGCGAAGATAGCAGTGATTGTGAATTTAGAAGCTCCCAAGAATGTTAAGCAGTTATGCACAATGTTGGGCCACATAGGCTACTATAGGAAGTTTATCAATTCTTATGCCTAGATAACCTCGTTGATGGAGAAAATATTAAAGAAGGATGTGACTTTTTGTTAGGATGAGGAATGTCAATAGAGTCTTGACGTGTTAAAGGATATGATGGTGATTGCACCCATCTTAGTATTTCCAGATTGGAAGAAAGAGTTCCATGTGCATGCATCATGTATTGCGCTAGGTACAGTATTGACCCAACCCAACGAAGGTGATATTGATCATCCAATAGCATTTGCAAGGAGGAAACTGTCAAAAGCTAAAAATAGTACGCCTTATCATCCCTAATCCAATGGTATAGTGGAAGCATTCAATAAGATTCTAGAGAATGTGTTGACAAAGGTTTGTAATGTGAAAAGGAATGATTGGAATGTGCACATACCGACAATCTTACGGCCATATATGATGACGTGCAAGAAGTTGATAGGCCAAACTCTAGTTAGGTTGGTCTATGGGATCAAGATGATGATTCCCATGGAATATATTTTTCCAAGCTTGCGCATTGTGGCTTTGATAGAGATGACAAATCGTAAGACCTTGGAGGAACAACACACGCAATTGATGGATTTGGAAGAAGACCGGTTTCTTGTAGGATTTCACCAACAAGTGAAAAAGGAAGATGAGAAGGCCTGTCATGATAGGCATATTAAGTTGCGCACCTTCAAGGTGAATGATCTCATGCTACTATATGATAGCAAGTTCACAAAGTTTCCAGGTAAATTTCAAATGCAACAGTTGGGACCCTATGTAGTCAAGGAAATCACGGATGGTGGTGTAGTTCAGCTCGTGAAGCTAAATAGTGAATTGTTCCTTGGAAGGGTGAATGGTAGCAGGACAATTTTAGTGTTCCAAGAAGCTAAAAGGGAGAGCGGGACTATAAACTACAATGACTGAAGAAGAGGAAAATGCTATAAGGAGGTTGCACGATGGACGCAAGAGGTATGACAGAAGAAGCTGCAATTGAAGAAGCTACGACAAAAGAAGCTGTGATGGACTAGTTGTGCCATGGGGATTGATGCCACGCATCCAGGTCCAAAACTAGTCGTTGAAGTCATTGCTCATGATTGGATAGCCAAAATCCTATTAGGGGGAGTGGGTAGGTGACATTTATGGCAAACATATTTGGATATCTGCTGCTAAAGATGCATTTATGGTCATAAAATGGAGGGAACGGTCGAATTTGAATTCAAAATCACCTATAAAACTGGCATGTTGGTCTACCAAAGAAAACTTTGCTTTCTGAAATTTACATATAAGCCCCCTTGTTTTCACTCTATGAATTGACATACTTGGGAGGATCTCATTGCAAGCCCGGCATTGGTGAAACTTCTTGAGTATAACCAGAAGATTATACTTGAATAGATGGTTGAGCCTATAAGCTTCGAAGTTGTTGTCTCTCAAGCATAAGCCCCAAAAGTTGCGTCAGTGGAAGCTACGCCATTTGTGCCTATGGCACCGAGGTTGCCTAGGCCGAAGCAATAGACTGATAAGGAGAAGTAGAAGAAACCACAACATGTACTAGTGAGGCAATCACTGAGGAAGAACCCCGCAAAGGTTCGGTAGAAAGGGAGGACATACAAGGAAAAGAATCCATATGAACCCATCGATTTAGATGCATAAGAACTCTAGTATGGATTTGAGGAATTGGATGTTGATGAGGGCAAGCCTATCACTAGGCTCCCAGCATATATCCCTCAATGAAAAGGGAAAAAATAGGAAACCAAGGACCTAGATTCATGCAAGTTCATGATCTCTATGCCACTACTTCTAGAAGAAGTGGTATTTGAAGGTGTGCTCTTAGTGCACATCCCTGTGTTAAAACTAGAGGATTGATATTTCGCTGACCACGATAAATTTCCGCATTTGGCCATGAATAAGTACATGACCAAGATTTACTATGAAGAGACTGGGGTCACAAGACTGGAACTGATGAAATGGGTAAAAGGATTCAAGCAGGCCAAATTACTACATATGTCGTGTATGCCACACTTTCACAGGTCAAATTATCCATACTTTTTTTGTGTGCCAATTTCTTACGCTGGTGCACAAAGGGTGCTTTTGGTTAGGTGAACCCATCCCCATAATACACATACTGATCCATCGAATTATGAAATTTCCCTATAAAGGGGCGGATCCAACCAAGGAATTTGGAGGCAACAACAAGGAGAAGGAGCTTGCAGATAGAAAGTTTGGACTCATCAATAAGTCATGTGGGTCATCTATCCACTCTATTTCAGACCAAGTGATGCAATTTTCTGCTCAGATTTTGGTCGGAAAGGTCATGAGAAAATGTCACACAGACAAGGTTCTGGCGCCAGTAATTTCGTTGGCTGCACAGTGCACAAAGGGGGTGCAGTACAACTAGGCGTAGTATCTTTCCAAGAAATTCTTGGGAAATTTCTATGATAAACATTATGAAAGCAAGGCATTTCACTATTCCTGGCTCCTGCTGTTGATTGTACTTGTCACATGGTGACTTCTGGAGGATAGTCAATTCCCTCCGCATGATGAGGATATACCAGAGGCAGTGAAGTTCGCTTCACTTGGGGCAATGAAGGACCTGGAGAGGATCATGGAATCAAAATTCTTCTAGATTTTAGTTGAGATGGACCTTTGAACAATGATCAGTCAAAGATCAAGGTTGTCTCCAACCTTGTTTGAGTAGCTAAGGGCCTTCATGGAATTTAAGGTCGATTTCCATAATATATCCATCTGTGCGAGGCGGGACCCTAAGAAGATCTAGCACAAGTTTCCATACCTAGTTACATATGTCGATGTAAAGGAGATTATGAGGTTATGGCCAGCAGAGTGCTAACGACACATAGACCTGGGCGCAGGTACTAGCAAAGGTGGAGAAAACTCTTGTGTGCAAGAAACAGTTGCGAAAAATGGAAAGAAGAAGCAGCGAGGGAGTTGACCAAGTAGAAGAAGAAAGAATCTGCTACCAAAGGAGTTGTTGCTAAGGTAGCTGCTAATAAAGAGCATGTTTCAAAAGAGGCCATAGTAGAAGTTGAAGCATTAGCTTCCCAACATTCTGGATAGTAGGAATAGTCTGCGTAGGAAGGAGGTAGGGGTGATGAGTAGAGAACTCTCGTCAAATTGTAGAAGCGGACCAAGGAGACGTCTTTAGGACCCAGGAAGAAGCAAAAATTAGAAAAAAAGGCACACACAGATCTAATGGTCCTCACTGATGGGGACTTGAATGAGATCAAGGACAAGGTCCGACATCCAACAACGGAACCGTGGCAATAGTTCGAGTAGCAGTTCCAGAATCACTCAGAAGCATGCAAAAAGATCTGCATGAGCTACTTATATAGAAAAGTTGGTTGCAAGCGATCATGGGCCAAGTGAGCATGATTCAAGCAAGCTTGCAGCAAGTGAGCATGAACGTAATGGAAATAGAACAAACTCTAGACCTCAGAGTCATTCCCTTTCTAGAAGGAATATTACGCACAGAGTCAAAGGAAGATAACACTCAACTCGGCAAGATCAATGATCCAGATGGATGTTGGTGGCCACCTGCCTATCCCACTTAGACCCCCACAACTATCTCTTTCAATTTTTTAGTTTCCTTAATTGTAGCACAATTTACTATTGTTGGCAGTTTTTCGGGTCTTGAACTTCTGGAACCGTTTTGAGGCCCTAAACGACGTTTTTTGGAAAAATGGGGAGCAACATGGCTCATGGAGTGATGTTGCTCACTCAAAATTTTTATTCCTTGGATAGATCTTTCTAACAAGGTATTGTGCACGTCAAACAAAGATCATATGCTAAAGTTACGACCCAGGGAATTTTATGTAAAAATTTACCCAAACGGGGCCCACAATTTGGCGTTTCATCTCCTAGGGTTAGGTTTTTGGATGTTTAGGGTTTTCCATTTTTTCTCAACAATAAATAGGCCTTCAAGCCTCATTGTAAAAGAGTTCACTGGCATGTAGTTACCACATCTCTTCTCAGAGATAAGCTACCGTCATCCTAGTTGGTTTATTTCCATTTCTATTTGTAAGCATATTTCAGTTTTTTACATTATTGAAATGAAGTATTATTTTTGCTGCATCTCTATGTTTATGGTTATTTCTGTACTTTATTGTGTTCCTATTTAAATCTAGATTAGTGGTATCATAGTGGTCTACTCTTTCTTTGTTTTCTTTGCATGTCCCCAACAAGGTTGGGATATAAGGAGTTAGGGCTTGAACTGGTTGAACATTTACAAGACAAGCCTCACAAATCCTGATGGCCTCCGATGGCAGATGAAAAGAAAGAGGAGGGGGCAAGAGATCATATCAAAATCTTGATCGAAGAAGCCCTCGAGTGTCAAAGGAACGCTATGATGGACAACTTTTCCTAGATCCTTCAGTGGCTACCCAGAGGTGATGCATTGGCTTCCAACAACTACTCTAGAAACACCACACCCTTTAAGGTACAAGTTAATTTTGAAATCCCCATATTCGAGAGTCAGATAGATGCAGATGTCATAGATAAATGGTTAAATCTGCTAGAAGGGTATTTTTCTATTCATGATTTTTCCAGTCGAGAAAAGATTATTTTCGCTCTTCTCAAAGCAGCCTCCCACATCAAGGATTGGTTGGAAACCTAGTGCTAGAAGAAGGATGAAAGTACAAGCTCACTGTTTTTAGCCGCACCCACTTGGAATACATTCCAGGATGCCATCAAGGAGTAGTACTACCTTGTCAAAATCTATGAGGAAAAATACATAAAGTGGACCACGTTTTGGTAGGGAAGGGACCAAGATGTGTCAGAGTTCACAAACATTTTTCATACCCCTCGGACATAGTTGGGTATCAAGGATTCTAAGTTGCATTTGGTACTCAAATACCATGGTTGCCTACACAGATACATCCAAGACAAGATGGAGTTCTTGGACATCTCCTCGCTCAGCAAGGTGTACCTATATGTTGTCAAGATCAAGCAAAAGTTTAAAGAGAAGAAGTGATACTTTGGATCTGCGAATCTGAAGACCAAAGGACAAAGCCAAGGTGGGGTGACCCAAGAAAACCCGTCGAAGCCGTAAGAAAAGAACAACACCATGAAGTCGAAGAAGGACACAACAAAGTGGTGTGAGTTCCATAAGAGCCCCACTCATAACACAAGTGAGTGTCGAACCAAGCAATCACTGGTGGCCGAGTTGAAGGCTTCAGAATCAGGTGAATGTTCTGACCCTGAGTCAAAACCCAGCAAGGGGTATGACAAAGGGAAGAAAATCATTGATGCCGAGCCCAGTGACATTGTTGCTACCATTAATGTCCAAAAGAATGAGCCTAAAGATCTAGAGGAGGGGGAGCATCTTTTCCACTCACAGATGTGGGTTAAGGGTTCCCCACTGCAATTCATTGTTGATAGTGGGAGCCAAAAGAACCTCATTTCAGTAGAGTTCGTGAAGCGGTTGGGCCTATCAACTACACCACACCCGCAGTTGTACAATATCAGGTGGCTCCACCAAGGATGAGATCTCCAAGTTTACCAGCAGTGTTGCCTTCCCTATAGCATCAAGCCCTTCATAGATGAGGTATTGTGTGATGTTTCACCTCTTGATGTTTGTGATGTACTATTAGGCCAACCATACTTATGGAGGTGACATGCTGTGTATGAGTCAAGGCCTCACGTTGTTATTATTTCTTTGGGTAATTCATTATTTAGGATACTAGAGGTAGCCCCACCTATCGTCAACTCTTTGATCTCTGCTAAGAAATGCAGCAAGATCATCTCCCAGACTAGGAAATTCATTTTCTGTCTAGTTCACTCCCAAAGTAAGGGGAAGATCATCGCCACATCCATGACCCTCATGAAGAGTTCCTCCACGCAGCAGTAGAAGCTGATGGATACAGTCATGAAACAAGAGATGAACATCTTCTCCTCACTCACAGGGGTACCATTACATTGTAAGGTCAATAATTCATTTGATCTGACTCCCAGAGCACCTCCACCCAACGAGTCGATAAATCGCTACTCCATTCTAAAAAATGCCAAGTACAAGAAGTAGGTATCGCACAAGTTTCAAGTGGGTGACAAAGTCTAGTTTCATCTACAGAAAGAATGCCTTACAAGAGCCCATAAGAAGCTCAGACCACTCCGACATGGTCCTTACGCCATTACCAAGGATGTGGGAAATAATTCTTTGGAGTACAACATTCCTCCATTCCTTCACTTCCACTGAATGTTTAATGTGGATAGCCCTCGACCAAGTTTCCCACCATTACTGGACACATCAGAGGTTCCAGAACAGCTCACCAGGGACCCAGCTCAGCAAAAGTTTCTTCATCTCAGGGAGGAACTCAATGCAATGGGGACCATTGCTTCCTAAGGGGGACGGAATGATCCAAGTGGATGTTGGTGTCCACCCACCTATCCCACATGGACCCCCACAACTGTCTCTTTCAGTTTTTCAGTTTCCTTAATTGTAGCACAATTTACTATTTTTCGCAATTTTTCAGGTCTTGAACTTCCAAAGCCGTTTCGATGCCCTAAATGATGTTTTTTGGAAAAATGGGGAGAAAATGGGTCATATACCTTTTTCTCACTCAAAATTTGTAGTACTTGAATAGATCTTTCTAACGTGATATTGTGCATGTCAAACGGAGATCATATGCCAAAGTTACAACCCTGAGAAGTTGATGTACCAATTTACCCAAATGGGGCCCACAATTTGGTGTTTCATCTCCTAGGGTTAGGTTTTTGGATGTTTATGGCTTTCCATTATTTCTCAACAATAAATAGGCCTTTGAGCCTCAATGTAATAGAGTTCAGAGGCATGCAGCTACCACATCTCTTCTCGGAGATAAGCTACCATCGCCCTAGTTGGTTTATTTCCATTTCTGTTTTTAAGCATATTTCAGTATTTTAAATTAATGAAATGAAGTATTATTTCCACTGCATCTCTTTGTTTATGGTTATTTCTGTACTTTACTACATTCTTGTTTAAATCTGGATCAATCAAGTGTGTGGGTATGAATTTAGCCACAGTGCCCCTTTAGACCCTCCACGTGCTTCATTAGGGGGTCTTAGATGAGCTTCGAATCAGAGAGCAGCACGCGCTTTCAGTAATTAGCAAAGCCAAAACAAACAATGAGCAGATCTTCGCTGAAAAGGTAGAGGCTCTTAAGGAACAAGAAGAGCTAGCAGCGTGAACCTAGAGCCTAGAAGCCGCAATTACACAAGCGTGCAATTCATTATTGGAGCTACACATTCTAGAGGATGTGGTAGCTTTGGCAAAGGTTCTGAAATTGGTTATTGTAGTGCGAAAGTCTAAGGAGAGGGTAGGTTGAGTTACTTTTGATTTTCAAATGAAGACCTCAGAACTGCAGTTGAAACTACAGCCAACTACTCCACCAGAGTTCCGGGAGCAGCATCGCGTAGCCATCATAGAACACATGTCTACCTTGGATAGCGCAGTAACAGGTTGCAATTGTCTCTTTGAAAATGCAATGGAGCTATGGACCATTTTCTAAGAGGATTCAGCCCTATAGATATTGGGTATAGATATCAAAGAGGCACAACAAAAAGTCAATGAGATCAGGGTGACTATGCACACTTTGGCACCAATCCAACACTTCACGCGCTTACAAGAAATGAAGGTATTGTAGGCAAATGTTGAGGAGCTGCAGTGCAAAGAACCAATTTTGAAGTCTCGGATTCAACCATGGATAGAGGAAGCAAGCCAAATTACCCTATCTATCCAAGAGAAGTTGAAGAGTTTCCATCAGACACAGAGGACCATGCGACTTGCGATGGAAGGGCCAAGTACAGAGAAGTTGGTTGAAGAAGTGCATCAGGCCGCAGTATAGATCACAGTAGACCTTGAACTCTTGAAGATGGAGTTTAGTGAACTCTGCAATAAAGTGGAGAAGCAAAGTGAGTGACTCGAGGGTGAGTCACCATATTTGTGTTGGGGATTTATCGGGATGGGGTCCCTCGGGTCAAATTTTGTCAGTTAAGTCAAATTTTGTAATAGTTTTTGTGAAAGAATGTCAAGTCTCCACGAAATATGGAAGCAGAGCGTGAAGCTCAGAAAGAGTCAAAGGAGAATTAGTCCCTTGTATGGGTAAGTGATAGGTCAGTTTTGAGACTCACCCATGGTCCGTGGGCCATGGTACTATAATGAAAAGGCTATATATAGTTGAGTCATAGCAAGTTTAAGGAATAAATTTTGGTGAAGAAGGATTGTAAGGGAAAGGTGCTTAGGTAGGAAAATTGTTTTTCCTGCACTTAGGTGAAAGGGGAAGGATCCTGTAGCTGAGTGCACGGAGACCTTGGCAAGCCTGTAGTTGAGTGTGCGGGCCCCTACAACTGGGTGCACAGGGATAAGTAGTTTGTATATGAGCATTTACATCTTAATAAAGACTATTTTGGAACTGAATTTGTGCATTTGTGCCTTGTTTATTTATTTATGTTAACCTTATATATCTTCGCTCTGTGATCTGTTTTATATAAATTAATGCTTAATTTCTGTGCGAAATGGATAGATTTGTAATTTTTATGCATAATTAAAAAAATTAACCCCCTTCACAAAGATCAGAAAGTCCTTAGAAAAATTCTACAGTAGTTAGCTATTCGGAAAGGATAGATCTGCATGACAGCGAATCTAGGTCATAAAGACTTCAAAATATACAATTTATTGTGCGAAATTGCTGAATCTGAACCCTTTATGCATGTTAAGTACAATTAGGTACCCTCGTGAAGGTTTGAAGGTCATTTCAATAAAGCTATGGTAGTTCATAGTTGAAAGGAATAGGCCTGCACAAAGGTAGATAAGCTGCAAGAACCTTAAGAAACCATCACATAGGCCTCTGGATGCAAAAATCTGGTTCTAGCATTCCCCAATACTGCTTCGGGTGAGACTATAGCCTGTGCTACGCAGGTTGTTTCCAAAAGGGCCAACAGTTAGGGTTATTTTGGTTCTTGTGAATAAATATGAACTTGGGTCAGGCCCCCTTAAGCCAACAATGATACTTCCATGTGCAATTTATAGTTCCTCCTGTAGGTTTTAACCTCGTACAGAAATTACCTGCATACGAATTCTAAATCATAGAAAAATAAATAATGCGAGAGAATAACACATAAAACACATATACACAGAGATTTCCCACTGGATCGCAAAACTGGGACTACCAACTTGATTTTTCATTATGTTCCTTTCAATGTTACAGTACATATTTATACATGCCGAAGCATCCAATACCATGAACTGAAAACCATCATGTCCAAAACCATGGACTGAAAACCATAGGTAGGTTCGCCCAACCTAATATAGGGTCCAAAAAAAAATTTCCCAGGGGGCTGCCCCAGACCCCATAGAGGGGGGCTACCCGCCCCCCTCAAACCCCCTGGACAGGGGGGCTATGACCCCCCCCGCTGCACAATCGGCACAACGAAGGGGGGGCTCCGCCCCCCCTCTAACTCCCCGGTTCACTACGTAGGTTAGTCATGGAAAGAATATAACACAGCCCAACAATCTCCCACTTGTTGTTTTCTTTCCACAGGGGGTCACATGAGAGCTTAGTCATTTTTCCAGCCCTGAAACGCCCATTATTTCTCTACACCAAGAGAACTTATCAGAGCTCACAGATTTTGTCAATGCATCTGCAATATTCTTCAAAGTGTCCACCTTTACCAACAACACCTTTTTCTCTTCTATCATA